>PVJA010005677.1:0-77651 GCA_004027025.1 Myocastor coypus
TCCTCACAATCATTCTATAGAGTGCAGTGTGTGGGCATGACCCACCTCCCTATTAATGTTGCATAGAAAAAAGAAAGAAAGAAAGAAAAAAAAAACAGGAAAGAATATACTTCCGTTTGGACTAAGAGGAAGCAGATACATATACAATCAAAGGTTTTGCAATTGCAGTGTGCCACCAGTGAAGCTTGTGACGTTGGAGACTATTGAATCTAAGCCTCCTAAAGCTCATCTCACCAATCTAATGGCTATTTCTTAAAGTGTTTCAGTCACTACTTGCTGGGTGCCTCATGTGTGCCAGGCATTATTGCTGGTAGTGGAACCACAGCAGAAAGACAAAAAGCCTATCCCAGCCCTCTGTTAGGAGATGACTGCAAAGGACTGAATCTGCCTATTTTCTTGCCAACTTCTCTTCTCACTGTGAGGGCCAAAAGGCCAGGAACGATCACTGTCATGTCCCTGGAACTATACAGTGTCCAAAATACAATATATGCTTATTAAATGAATGAATGCAGGTATAACAGCCACCATTTACTGCGAGGTTGCTCTGCTCTTGGCACTCAGTGTTGCGTGCACATTAATTATCTCGTGGAATTCTTCCAACAGCGCTTGCATTTTGAAGTGGCCCTTGCTAGCTATCCTGCTAGCTCTTTCCTTTTTTTTTTTTTTTGCTTGACAGAAATGCCCAGTTGGAAACAGTAACAATATCAGCTTCCCTTGCAGCTAGGGTGGGCACCTGGCTACATCAGGCAAAAGTCCACTTGTGGTGCTTCCAGGGAACCTGTAAGACAGGCAGACTCAATCTTTGTTACCCTTTTCCTGACTAGCATTCAGGTGAGGCATATGTCAGTAAAGCAGCCACTTTGTAGCCCTGAGCATTAAAGATATCTGCTAAGAATGGCAGAGCTGGGCTCTCAATCACTCATCTGAAATGTTCTATTGGCCCTGGCCTACCAACCTGGATTCCTGTGTGTGTGTGCGTGTGTGTGTGACTTAGGATCAAATCCAGAGCTGCTCTACCAGTGAGTTACATCCCCAGCCCTTTTTATTTTTTTTTTTTCTTTATATTGAGACAGGGTCTTGCTTAGTTGCTAAGCTGCTCAGGCTATAAATTTGGGATCTTCTTGACTCAGCCTTCTTCAGTGCCAGGCTTATAGGTATTCACCACTGCCTGCCTGGCTTCTGGCTGGATTCTTGTTGTATAAAAAAGCAAAAACAAAACAAAACAAAACCTCCTGGTTGTATGTACAAATGTTTTTTTGTTGTTATTGCCTGCAGTCAAATGCAATTCCAGCTGATTTCACTATTACTGGAACAGGTAAGGCTCACAGAGGTCAAGTGATTTTCCCCAAAGTCACACAGTAAGTAGACAGATTTGGAATTGGCCAGTAGGTCAGATGATGCTGTAGCCTGTGTTACCACTGCTGCTTGTGGAAGGCCCTCCCCCATCCAACATCTGCCTCTATTTTGAGTCACTTCCTGCTTGCTCTGGTTCCTCTGGAGTCTCTCACTCAACCCCATCCCTAACTACTTGTGGGTCCAGATCCCCCCCTTCCACTCTTTCCTGTCTCACATCCCAGGATTTTGCTCCGATGCTGCCCCTCGACAGAGCCATCTCTCCCAGGGCCACACTTCTACCACCTGCAACACTGTACACAGCAGAGTCCCACTGGGTCTCTACAGACAACTCTCCTGGTCAGCACTGCACCACCAGAGCAGTTGTCACAGAGCCGGGCGTCCAGTGCTTGGGGTTTGCTCCGCCCACCTCCAACATCTGCTCTTGCCACTGCCTGTGCCTGCTGCCCCTTGACTCTGACCAGTACTCACAGAGCCAGCCCTAACTCATCCTTCAGGTCCTGGAGAGGCCCTCTCTGACCACGCTTGCACACAGCATGACGTCACCCCTCGCTGGCCCCCAGGTCCATGTGGGTACAGCCTAGGATCCTGTTCGTGGATGGTGGGTGTGTTATCAGCTTCTTGAGGGCAGGAAATAGGCTCATCTTTTCTACCATTTTCTTGAGCGCCTGGCAGGAGGCCCGGGCTTAGGCTCAGTTGGGAGGTGCTGAATGAAGCGCAGACTTGCTTTCCACACCTTCTCGCCGCCCACTTTCTACTCCAGCCAAACAGAACTACACAAGGTTCCCCGAAGCCTCCTACTGTGGCTGACGCCTAATCCCACCCCCCACCCGCCCCACCCACCCCACCCAACTGTGCGTCCAGTCAGGCCCGCTGCCTTTCCCCTTCCCTTCCAGCCATCAGGACCAAGCAGTTGGGTAGTCTGGACTACCAGGGGACAATGAGACCTGGAGAAACAGAGAGCTGGGTGTGTGGCCCCCTACTTACCCTCAATGTTGGGGCTTCTGCCTGTCATGTCATTCTTGTATTTATTTCTGCCTAAGACCAAAATGCCCCAAATTCTCTCTGTACCATAGCTGTGGCAAAGATGAGAGAAAACCACTAGTTTTTACTGAGCCTTTATAATGTGCCAATAATAGGGAGCATGGCAACGTGAGTGATAACAGAGGCACCATCGTAATGGTTTTAATCAGACAGGTCCTGCTATTTTTCCCATTTTACAGATGAAGACAAAAAAAGTCAGAGAGATGGAGCCACCTATGGAAGGCCACAGAGACAGCAAGCAGTCTGTACCTTGGCTCCATCCAACTTCAGACCTGCCGTCTTCCAGTTTGCACAGGGCCACTCCCAGGTGTCTGTGTAAGGGAAGAGACGCCCCATGGACCTGTGCTGTCTAGGAGCAAAAGTTGGGGAGCCTCAACTGGCCTGCAGGGCTGTCACGGGAGAGGGCTGGGCTGCTCAGACTTACCTTCTTCTGCAAGGCCACAAGCCAGTGCTGCAGCCCTTCAGGACCAGGCCAAGAAGTCTCAGGGTGGACGGAAGTCGGTGAGCCTGGGCTCTGCTTCCTCACTAAGGCTGAAGATTTTCCCAACAGCCTGGGCCAAATTTATCTGCCAATCCCCCAAAGAGCTGGTTCCAGCGTCTGTCTGGAAATGTCAGCCCGTGTGGTTGGGGGAATGCAGGGAGAGTTTTCCTCTAAATAGCAGGAAGCATATGGGAGGCGGATGGCACCCGCCGCCCCAACCTGCCAACTTTTGCTCAAGTGGGAGCTAAGAGGGGCCCAGAAGGGTCTGGAATTCCTACTCCCTCCTGAGGAGAGGGAGCCAGAGACAAATGGTGGCAGGGAGAAGGGCAGAGAGTGGGTTTTGAAGGGCAGCAGGCAGGAGCACCCTAATGGGAAAGGAAGCTGGGACTCTCCAAGGGGAGCACCCCGGGATGTAATGCACGCACACAGGATAACAGCCGCTGCTCCCTAAGCACTGGCTGTGTGCCAGGCCTGGGCTCAGCACATGGTGTAGATGGTTTCATTTAAACTTTGTGACCGACTCTAACGTAGGGGCACTTATTATTCCCACGTTACAGTTGAGGAAACAGGCTGGTTGTATGAACTTTATCCAAGAGCAAAGGCTTTCCACATCCTCAGTTTAAGTCACTCTACTGACTTGGTGAACCTGTGGTGCAGCAGCTGCATGAATGCTCTCACTTGTGGGGAGGCCACTACCAGCAGTCAGTCTGTCTGCAGAAAGTTCTTTGCATCCAAAGAGCTTTCCTCGCCTGGGCTGGAATTTCATCCCTGTGCTTTTCCTGTCCTTCTCCCAGTGGACACTCTCTGGTTTCTTCCTCTAGGTAACTGCGGTGCTCTGCTCTGTCCTCACCCAGCTGCCAAAGTGGAGCAGGGCATCTGGTGACCAAGAAGCTCTCCTGCTCACCTTTACCTTGACCAACATAACTGTGTCACCCACCACTTTGTGGGTGCTCCGTACCATGCAGCCTGCCCTAGCCTTGGAGAGGTATCTTACCATCTTCACAGAGGAGCAAGCCAAGGCTCCATGGGGGGAAAAGACTTGCTCCAGGCACTCAGCAAGCACACAGGGAGCTTGGAGGCCACACCAAGGAAATGACTCTGTCTGGGGACACTGACCAAGCCTTTACTGTCATCATGACATGAGTTCACAGAGCCCCTCTATCTACACCAGCCTCAAGATACTGTGAATCATGACCCTTCCTCATCACCTCTGGAGCACCCAGTCCCTATACCATATCACCCTTCCCTGTTCAACGCCTTCTGTACCATCCCCAAGATCCTGCCCTTGCTGTCCTCCTGCCCCCATCAGCTCATAGCCAGGCTCTTTCTAATGCCCTGACCTGCCCTTGGCTCTCCATGGATCAAATTTCAACTGCCCAGCCTGAGCAGAGGCCTTTGGAGCATCAACTTCACTGACCCAGGCTCCTGCCTCCCTACCATCCCTTGTGCTCTTGGGCTGACCGCCTGATGGAGGCAGATGAGATTTCTGCCAAGCGCAGGCCTCCCAGGCACCCCTCCAGGTGCTTTACCTGGGAGAGCCCTGTGCATCCTTTAAGGCACAGTGAAACAGTGTCAGCTGCTTTGGCCATGGAGATCCCTGGGCAATCAGCACCTCCTTCTGCTTCCTTGGGTGTCATCTGTCAACAGTGATGGAGACGCTAGCACTTCATTTAGATGGTTTCACTTAAGCTTTGTGACCAACTCAGGGACTGAAGTGGTTGAAATGGGGGTTCCAGGAGCAGAGCTATTCTAGTGCTTCTTGGTCACATGGTGTCTGGCCCAGCACCTGGCACTTGGGAAGTCCTAATCAATGCTTGTAGAGTGTGAGAAATGGGGACCACGGAGCACAGTGAAAATTAGAGATGACCCATAAAACACAGCTCCTACATACCACAGCCTTGATCAAAAACAAAACAAAACAAAAATGCTGCTGCCAAACAGTCACAAAACACTGATTAATTGAAGAGTGTCAGGGATGATTTAGGAAGGAATTTACCCAGAAAAAAATTGTCCAGCCCAAGTACTGTAGGTGAAGCAACCAGATCTCACCTGAAGGGAGCTGAGTGGGTGTGGGAGGGACAGGGACGTGTCCCAACTTGCTCTGTGTGGTTGGATGGGTGATGTAGGCTCTCTGAGCCTCAGTGTCTTTGATTGTAAGTGCAAAGAGAATCTGGGGAATTGACTGATGCAGCAGATGTATGTCCAAAGACCTAATCACTTCCTCCACTGCTAAGTTAGTGTGTTCTTTATTCAAACTCTCAGCAGGGTTTGTAGGTGGCAGAGCTTGTCAGGCTTAGGCTCCTAGCCTGGGAGAGGCCTGCTTCTGTGGCAGGTCATTGGAGAGAGAGCCTCAGGGCTTCAGGCAATGCTGGAATGGTGGCCTTGGTCTTACGAGGTGGCCTTCTAGCCAACAGAAGAGGAAATGGAGTTCCTTGTCATTGAGGATACACCTGCAGAGACTTGCACTTCAGAACAAGAATTTCAATCCAGGTGGAAAGGAGTTTATATCACAGCCCCCCTTACTCCCGGGCTGACCTCCGTGTTCTCCCTGATCCTGTGTGCATACCTACTGCAGCACTGCCACATTCCGAGTGAATCCCCTGTGTGTCCCCTTTGTCCTTGAAAGCCTGAAGAGCCTCTAGCCCCTCCTCAGCTACACAGAGGGCTCTGATCCCTGAGCTCAACTGGAACCTTAGGGATTTTAATATTCTGATTCTGTGAGAACCTGGGCCTGCCTTAGGGAGCTTCCAACAGTGGGTCTGAGCCCAGATTCCCCTCCAGCTCCTCCTCATTTTTTTTTCTTCCTGATTATTACAAAAGTCATGCATCTTGGGAAATTCAGGTATTTATAGAAGGAAGGATGTACTAGGTTGGGCCACCATTTGGCCCACTTTAGTTCCAGCCTACATTTGCTTTTGAGGAAGCCATACTTCCCCACTTTCTACTCTTGAGCTTCTGTAGTTTCCGCCCCAGCTGGGGGACAGTGCAGAGGCTTCAGAACACTCGGCTCCCCCAGGACAGCAACTGACTGAAGAGCGGGTATATCTGGCAGATTGGGCCAATCAGTGCCAATGCTCTTTTTCTTTCTTTCTCTTCTTCCTCTTCCTCCTTCTGCTCCTCCTCCTTCTCCTCCTCTTCATCTTCTTCTTCTTTTTGCAGTACCATGGGTTGAACTTGGGACCTTGTGCTTGCCAGGCAGGCACTTACGCTATTGAGCTATCTCCCTGGCTCCAGTGCCAATACTCTTAACTCTCAGTTCTGGGATTTATCGTTGGCTGTGCCTGAAGAATCTTTATGCCTGGACAAACATCTTATTCCCTGCATAGGAGAGCTCTATAAGAACATGGGAAGCAGAGTTCAGACATTGGGAGAGGAATCAGGTGCCAAGGACACTGAGCCCTGGATGCAGTGGAGCCTGTAATGAGCTACAGCTCTGGACATGACAGGTAGAAGCCAGCACATTCCAGTTTTGTTTAAGTTAGTTTAGGATAGATTTTTAAAATTGCTTTTGCTAGAAAAGATTTTGAGTTTCATGAGCAAAAATAAAAATACAGCTCACCTATACCTTGATATCTACAGGAACCATTATGATAGTCAACAACCATCCTTCCACATTTCTCTGGGTCGTAACATGCATATATTTATATTTTTTCATAAAAATATAAAAACTTCAGTAGCTATCAACATAGATGCTCTGTTCTTTCCCCTGAGTCCTAATACCTGGAAAAGACTCCAGGTCTAAATATCACACAGCACATACCGTATTTCCCCTTCTACATCCCCCCTATTATGTACCATAGACCGATTTTCATGTTAAAAAGTGTAGCTCTACAGCATTGTCGTCACAGCTGTGGGAATTCTACTGTCTAGCTGGACATAATTTACTTAACCATCTCTCACAGAAATAATAAATAACTGGGTGCTTTCTAATTTATCACCATCATCAAGAGAAGTGCCATGAATTTACTTATACACTGCCTATGTTTGTACTTGCTGGATTATTTGTGATGAAGATCCCATGATTCTAACAGTGTGATTTCATGAGTGTAAGTCTCTCTGCCTGAGACTTAGGGTTCTGAGTCAGTACACGTCTTTCCAGGCAGGTTTAGTGGTTCTCACAAAAAGGCAGATCCACAGCCCAGGCATCCTCTTCTAACAGTGTCTCTGGCAAGAGCATGCACCAGCAGAGGCAAGCGAGAGGGTAGGAGCGAGCCAGGGCTGGGCTGGCCTGGGGTGCGCTGGCCTGGATCCACTCGCTCTGTGTATGTGCAGCTGTGCTGCTGCCCATCCTGGGAGCCTTGGTAGACAATCAGTGCACAAGAGATGCCACCTCTGGCAGCCGCAGGGATGAGAGCAGCATTACCTGCGAGGCCACTCCGGTACTGTTCTAGTCTTACACAGGTCTTAATTCTCATAAGTCCTACAACCACCCAGTGATGCTATTCTAATCTTTGTTTTACAGAAAACAGTGGCAGAGAGGACAAGTGACTCATCCAAAGTCATACAGCCAAGAAATGGTAAGAATGAGACATGGCCCATATCTGCTTTTTCCTAGCCCAAGCCTCGTCCCACTTTTTTTAGAGTCAGTAGTAGGACAGGAGAACTTCTGCAGGCAGGACTGTGGGAGCTCTCAACCCTGTCCATCCCCACAAGCCCTAAAATTCAGCAATGACTCCAAATCCTGAAAGGTATAAAAAGAGAGCAAAGATCACCTCTGCCCGGACTCCCTAGGAGGAACACTGTGAACAGTTTTCAGAAACATTCATAGTTCTTACAAAAATGATATCATGCTACTCATGCTGTTTTATAACCTCTTTAAAAATAAAAAAGAAGCTCACAACACACTATGAAGTTCTCTCTGCAACAATAAATTTAGATCCACGGCCTCATTTCTAGCAGCTGCAGCAAGCCACAAATGGCGACAGTGAAATGGGTTTAACTAGTCCCCTGGTGATGGACCAATGGGTTGTTCCCAAGCATCCCGCTACTACCAGCAATACTGCGATGAACACCGCTCATGGGCATGGCTGACCCTGGCCCCTGCAGGCCACCTCCTGGGGAGGCTGTCTCAGGTGCCTCGCGCAGTGCAGGCCCCACCTGCTTGCCTGTACAATGCTGTTATGCTGCTTTCCTTCCTGCACTGGATTCTCCTCTCATTCTGTTTATTTACTCGGACAACTGTATGACATCTGTCCCTCCCCAGGGCTGTGTCCTCTGTGAGGAGTGTAGGCTAGCAAGGACACATCTCATTACACACCCTTGGGATGCAGGAATGTTTCTGTCAGCAGAACAGGCTACTCTGCTTGCGGGAATGGAGAAGCTCTCTGCGATGACACCCTCCAGACCCTGTCCCCAGTGCCAATTCAGGGAGCTGCAGATCTGCCTTAGAACTTGACTCCAGCCCTGTGCTGCTTGGAGTACATATGCCTGGGAGCCACCCAGCACTGAGCATTACTTGCTGCTTCTGTAGAATCCCAGGCACTGGGGGCCAGTGGAGCAGCTCCGTCACTCCCTGGCTGTGTGGCCTTGGGCCAGTCATTTTCCCTGTCAGCCCCTTAACTGTACAATGGAGCCAGTACTGATAATCTGTCTTGTGCGGTGGTTCTGAGGCTATACGATGGTAAGGTTAACATAGAATAAGCCCCGAGGAATGGCAACTTGGCCTTACCTCCTGTGAGTGAGAGGTTGTCTCTGACCCTGCCTTGCCTGGATGTCTTCTGTCTCATCCTGAATAAGCATGAGTACATCTGGCCCCTGAGATCTGGGATATCCTGTTTCTATCCTTTAACACTTGTCAAATGGCCAAATGCTTTGTTCTGACCCACTGTTGCACTCCCAGACTTCTCAGGGCCCAGGGCCACAGACGCCTGCCTGGCCCCATAAGCCTTAAACATAGCAGAGGCACCACCACATCACAGAGGGACCAATGAAAGAAGCGCTTGTTCTGGGGGACGTCTTAGTCCCACCCTTGCACCTAGGGCTTGAAGTAGATGTCGGGTTTCTCATCCTGCTGCCCTTGCTCTTTGACCTTCTGCCAAGTAGTTTTATCTCCACCATCCTCACTTTCCTCCTACAAAACGGGCAGCATAAAAGAATTCTTGAAGATCCGATGAGACAATAAAAATGAACTAAACTTAGCAAGAAGCTTGGCATTCAGGAAATGCTGCATAGATATTAGCTATTACAGTTATAGTTGTTTTTAGTCTTTTCACTCTGACACATAATGCAGAGAGGAAAGTGTACAGAACAGTGTCACAGTGTTGAGCACAGGGAGTTGTCACAAAGCAAAGATTGGTGGGTCCAAAACCAGGCCCATGGATAGAACACTGCTAGCCCCAGCTAAGTCCCTTACACCTGCCCCAAACCTCACAGTCTCTTTTCTCTACAAAGTGAGACTTTTCTCAGGCTTCTATGTTGCTGATACTATTGCTAATAAGTGGATAAAAATATCAACATGTGGCTGTTCTTCTCTGACCCAGTCAGGCCACCAGGTCTTTTGACCCTGGAGATCCCATTTCACTGGCTACCTCAGTGCTGGGCATGGAGACTCCCCAAATGGTTTCCTGGCTCTGGCTGTTCTTCAAATAACCAGCTTGTTAGCAAAATAGCAGCAGTAACACCTCCCTCGTGCTGCCCCAGCCTCCATCTTTCCACGCAGTGCTGACGGCTGCTCCGCCAGCTCGTGCCAAGGAATCCCATTCTCCGTCACTGGGCCACACATGCCAGGGGCTGCCAGCTCCACTGTATTCTTTGTTGTGTGTCCCAGGGGTGAAGGTGGGCACCAAGGGGCAGTTGTTTTCAGGAAAGCCTGAGCCCTGGCTCCTAGGTTTGCGCCTCAGTCACTGGGAATCTAACTGTGATGGCAATGAATGTGGAGCGCTTAGGGCAACACCAGGCACACAGTGACTGACTACACAAGGAATGTCAGCTGTGGCCGAGGTCACCCCTGCTAACCATGTCTTTCAGGGAGGCACGACAGGCCTGTCTGCAGGAGACTGAGTCCCACAGATGCTCTCAGTTCTCAGTCCGAGATGTCTGTATCACTGTGCGCGACAGCTCCTCAGCCAAATGCAACAGCTGTCTGGGGCTGCTGTGACAGACTAGGGGCCGGGCAGGGAGAGGAGTGGGGAGGCCGCTAATTACTGGGACCCTTTTCATGGTTATTGATAATAAGGCTGGCACCACATGAACGTGCAGCTCCTTGTTCTCAAAGAAGCATTTCTACATGCATTATGGGCAGTGAATTTGGCGGGTGTTTTTTTTTTTTATTATTATTATCCTTGATATTTGCATATTATACATATTTACGAGTCTCTTCCCTTCTCATAACCATCCCATCAGGGAGGCTGGGAAGCTGGCTGTTGGCAGATGAGAGGATGGGAGCTGGAGGGGATGGCTGCTGTGCTGAAGGCCTGAGCCTCCAGAGGCTCTCTGGGGTCAGGAGGGAGCCCAGCTGGCTCAAAAGCTGTGGCCTCATGGGTCCTGCTTGCTGTCTGCATAGAGTGAACAAGGGACTTCCATCCTTTTTTCCCTCCCTCCCTCCTTCTGCAGTTCATACTCTATGCCTTCCTGTACACAGCTGCAGTCATCCAGGATGGGGAAACCATCATGACCTCTGGGGAGCTGAGGCCAGATGAGGAAGAGGTCAGCAAGGGGTGGTGTCTGGGAGGACTGTGCCAGCCCTGTCATCCTAAGCCCATTTCCTGGCCTAGGAACTAGTCTCATCTTGCCAGAGGGCCTGAGGAAGTGGGTGGTGAGGATGTGGTGTAAGAAACAGCGAGGCATCAGGTGCCAGGGTCAGCCTGAGGAGGGCTGTGGTGGCTGCTCCTGTGTGGGGGTCAGTACTGTGGAAAGGACAGCAGGCTAGCATGGGAGAATGGGCTTTAGCAGGCTCTGATGGCTCTCAGGGACAGGGTTGGCCTCACCACCTCCTCTCACAGAGGGTTCACAGATAGGAGCCAGAGGAGAGTAGGAGAGGGGAGGGGAGAGAGGAGCCCCAATATTCCATGGCCTTCAGCATGGGTCCCCACCCCCTGTCCTTCCTGAGCCAGTGCTCACCACTGGCCCTAGCCTACTAGTTGTGGCAGAAGTTGGCCTCTGAGGTACCCAGAGCTGGACTTCTGTACCTCCCTAGGTCAGCAGCTTCTCTACTCTGAGGTTGTTTCCTATGAAGTGGGCAGCATCACCATGACTACCTCCTGGGCCATTGGGAGGACAGGATCCAACAAGCCAGCTAAACTACAAATGGTGCCCAGACCTAGAAAACCACTCATGGAGGTCCCTTTGCCAGCATGTGGGCACTGGCAGGAGGGAATGCTGGGTGTTTCCCAACTGTGCTAAGTGTAGGTGAGGGGTGGGTGAGGTGCCCGGGCCTGCGGCTGCAGTTACTTACCAACCAGGGAGCTACACACACAGGAGAAGCAAGAATCAGTTGGTACAAAGCCAGCATCACCTCAGGAGCAGGCGCTGGACTGAGAGCTGGCACACACATCCCTCTAGGCACTCGATCAGAGACGTTGGCAGGAAGTAGTATGGGACAGTGGCCCTGCAGGTCCTTGTCACACACAGGGTCCACTGGCACCTGGCAGAGGAGGAGGCAGTGGTGCCTGCAGGGAACGGGGGAGGAACATGCATTAAGCAAAAAGCTCTCCACTTTGAGACCTTTGGATCTGCTCTGGGGACCCCAGGGAAGAGGACAACATGGAGCAGTCGTCATAGAAACCCAAGTGTTTGTACACTACATTTTCCCAAGCACTCTGGCATCCCAGCTCATGTGGGCCCCCACATTGTTTTTTAGAGGCAATTTGCATGTCATGCATATTTACGATGCCTTTCCCACCACCCACAGAATCTCTGCAGCAGCCCAGGAAGAGGGTTCCAAAGACTCAAAGCTTTTCTTGTTGTGCTCTCCCTTCTTTTCCCTGGAATGAGGGAAGGGGCTGGAGTCACACAGTCCTGAGTTCAAATCTCAGCTTAGCCCCTTTCTTGCTAAATATTGGACAGACAGCTTCCTATTTCTGAGCCTCAGTTTTTCTACTTGCCAAATGTTTCAGAAGAGGGCTCCATGAGGAATCAGAGGATAATACAAGTAGAAGGTGGGGCATGAGCGATATGCCCGATAGGGACCCTCAGAGAGACACCTCCTATGTCCCCTTCACTACATTCCCCGACAGCCTATCCTGTAGAAGAGTGAGGAAGCCACGTATCGCTCTCTGCCCACCTCTCCAGAACAGGTGTCACTGCTCTGGCTGGGCTCTTTAACACAGCAGTTATCGGAAGCTCCTGGAGAAGAAAAACAGCCTCCCCACTACCCCCATCCCAGGACTGTCAAAGGTTGACCTCCATCACATGGGTTAAGAAACTGAGACACAGAGGAAACTGGGCTGGCAAGCTTAGGCTTCTCATGCGTGTCCCAGGAGACAGGGGCAGTGGACCTTGGGGAGGGCTTGATTTTCTTTCCTGGTCACCCCAGGGCCCCAGACAGCCTCCTGTTCTCCTCTGAGGGGCTGCTTAGCAACCAGACCTCTCCTGTCTCGGTACCGCTCCTAGAGAAGCTTGGTGGGCTTCTGCTGGCTTCCTTCCTGCAAACAGCCTCACTCTTCAGAGGAGGAAACTGAAGCACAAAGAGCTGCGATGACTGCACCCTGAGGAGGAGGCAGGCCAGAGACCCAAACCCCAGACATCTGATTCTAGGAGGATGCGACCCACTGCCCCTAGCGTGAACAGCCCCAACCAAGCAAGACATTCAGAACCGTCTGAATGTTTAAGCAGCAGGAAAAGAAAATACCAAACTCAAAAACACTGAATTAGAAGACACAAATTCTTGAAGATGCATAAAAGACTTTAAGATGCACCATAAGGCATGACACTTGCATGAAAAACCAGTTCTCAGGAAGTTGCAATCCTGACCAAGATGTCACTTGAGCCAAGTGTACCCAGCTCCTGAGCAGAGGGAAGTGGTGACAGCAGGAGGGGGCATCCTGTGTGGGCATGGGGCACAACAGAACATTGGGTGGGGTTTAACCTGAGGCTTTGAGGCCCCTTTGGGCTCTGAAGACCAGCCTTGGAGTCCCTGGCCCTGCTGTGGTGAGCCTGGGGCCTCCCCTTCATTATGACATGAGGGTTGTCCTTGCTGGATGTGATGCTTCTTAAGGCTACGACTTCCAACAGGCATGGACACCGAGAACACAGTTCTGTGACAGAAGCCAGGCACCAAAGAGTGCACTCCGTGCTTGTTTACATGAAATATACAGAGCAGACAACTTTGTAGAGACAGAAAGCAGGATGGTGGGTGCTGAAGGATGCCTGATGGAGAGACTGGGCTGGAGAGGTGCCAAGCAGGATGGGGTTTCTTTGGGGGTAAGGAAGATGTTCTAGAATGGACTCTGGTGATGGACACACAATGCTGTCGATACACTAGAGGCCAGGAAACAGACACTTCAAATGGGCGTCAGTATGCGAACTGGATTTCAGTAAAGCTGTTAAGATAACCCAAATACTTAAAAGCAACAAAAAAGAGCCAGGATGTAGCTCAGTGGCACAGTGCCTTCCTGGCAAGCATAAGGTCCTCAGTTCAATTCTTGATAACACACACACACACACACACACACACACACACACCCCAAAAAAACACAACCAAAATGATTCTGCAACTTCCCAGTTGAAGCTCCATGGTGCAGCCACCTGGGGACCTGTGTTCCCCTGCGGTTCTGTTGTAGCCTGAGAAATGGGAATAATCTTCCAAGAAGGCCTCTCCCACACTTCCTCCATTCCTGGAGTCTTCTCTCCTCCAAGAAGTCCTCCTGGACCCCGTTGCTAGGTCTGTCTCCCAGTACTGGCTCCTGGGCTCCCTCAGTTTCTCCCTCTAGCTGACTATCACTCTCATGTGAGATGAACACTGGTGGATGCTACCTCTTCCATCAGACTGGCCCTCTGTTGGGAAGGGGCCATCTGAGCTGGTCCATTCCTGGTGGTGCTCAGCACAGAGCCTGGTGCACAGCGGTTGGTGCATAGCAGGTTCTCCAGAAATGTTCGTCGACAAATAGGCAAATCAGAACTCCAAAGCCTAGTGCACACACTTGGACTCAGGTTCTGGCCCTGCTCCCTTCTGGCTATCTGATGATGGTTACTGTTGCAGTCTCAGTACTTACCTGAGAGGGTGGCCAGGGATGTAAAGGAATAATGAATGTAGGAAGTTCCTCAGGAAGTGGCTCCTTCCACAGCTGTCCCTGCCTCAGTCCACAGAACCTGCCCTTCCAGCCACTCCTGCCCAAGTCCTAGGCCATTCTTGATGCTTCTTTAATTCACCTCCCACATCCAGCCTGTCAATACCCCCACTGGATCCACCTTCACTAGGCCAGGAAGCTGATGCAGTATCCAATCCGCTGCCACTGCTGTGCACAGAGCAATTGTGATCTTTTCACTCGATCGTTTGTGTCTGTTCTGGGCTTTCCCTTTTACCTTTCCCAGTAAGATATCTGAGCAGTCACTTAGGCCTCAAGTCAGATCTGGCCCCTTCTCAGCTCTAACCTCTCCAGTGCCTCCCTCTACTTCAGGTAGAAGCTGACAGCTGCAGCAACGTCTCGGGTGGCCCTCCCTGTAATGCTGCCTGTCTCCTCCTTTCCCTCCGCTTGCTCCCTCTGTCTCCCTTGCACTGCCCTTGTGCTCTCCATCTCCAGGCTCCTGCCCAGGGCCTTGCCCTTGCTCTCCCTCTGCCTGGAAGCCACGGACAATGCCTGCCAGCCTGACCTGCTCGTGTCCTGCTTCGGAATCTTTGCAGATGCTGACCTGACGTGACAGGCATTGGACTCTGTGCTGAGGACTAGAGGTTTGGCCAGTTATAGAGCTGAATGCCGCTGGATAAGTTTCTTAACTTCTCTAGACTCAGTGGCTCATCACCCAGTGGGGGTTGTTGCAGCCACTTCCTTGCACAGCCATGAGGGAGGTGTTGGCGATCCCCGTGAGCGCCCCCGGACTGTCTGCGAGTGCTGGTGCTCCCCAGCCCTTCCACTCAACATTCCTAGCACCTGTCCCTCCTGCCTGCTTGCTGTTCTTGGCCAGTGTCTCTGTCACATAGGATGTGTCACGTGTAATTTAGCTGGATTGTCGCCTCCCCCTCCCTCAGTGGTGTCAGCCCCAAAGGGCAGAGTTTGGTCCCCTCTGTGCCTGGCACGTAGAGGAGCTCGGTGGTGGCATCATTTAGCAAATATTTTCAATCCTGACTAGATACATGCTGACCAGCTGTCAGGAGCTTTGGTTTCCCCCTTCCCTGTTACAGACGTGACGTTTCTCTCCCCAGTCCCATTCACACCTTGGAGCTCCGGGTTGCACATGGCAGCTCCTCTGGCCTCCTGGTGGGCATCTCACACTATGGATTCAAGGTCCAGTGCACATTTCCCCACGGACTCTGCCTCCCTCCATCATTGGGCCGGATCACCTCTTCTGAGACAAAGCGGCCAGAGGGCACCTGTGCCCCTTTCTCCTCATTCCTGCAGAGGTAAAGCCCAAGATCTATTTTCTTCTTCAGACCTCTTAAACATCCCTCTGCTCCCCCTTGCCTATCCCTATGGCTATGCTCTGTCTGGACCACCACTGTACCATCTCCTCACTCGGGGCCCTGCTGCTCCCTCTCCATCTTCTGTCAACAAAGGATCTCTTCAAAACATAAGTGGAGCAAGCAGCAGCCGCCCTCTGCAACCTTGAACATAAAAATCCTCCTTGGCTAGAAACCCATGCTGAGTGGGACCTTTCAAAAGAATTCAGCTCAGGGCTCCTCCCCATCCCCACCATCCCATCCCCAGATAAAAGGGTGTTTGTTGTCCAAAAATTCAATTTACAAAATGGATTTATACAGAACCTTTTGCCTCAGTAAATATTTGTGAAGTTGAATTGAAATAGAGAAAACATTTTTAAAATAGCATGTACAGTTCTCTCCCCCCCGGGGGCTCTGACTCTCCCAGTGTCCACCCTAAGGACCACGAGGCCTCTCCCACCTCTGTGTTGTCCTGTATCCCCAAGACACATCCTCTCTCCCTCTCAGCGAATGTCCCCCAGGCAGTGAGCCCACTGGGCTGTGGCTTCAGCCACCACACACCCTGACCCCATTTTCTGGGCAGCCTGGCCACACCCCCCGGTGCCTCCTGGCCCTTCCCTCAGAGGCCCTCACACCCAGGCCCTCCAGGGACTCCATCATTTTCTCCCCCAAAGTCACTCCTTTCTGATGCCACCATAATCCACCTGAGTCTCCATGACAGAGATGTGGGCATCACCCTCCCTGGTTGATGCCCTCCCCAAGTCCCAGAACAGATACCTCTCAGCTACCTGCTTCTCTCTGGCACCACCCTGAGCTCAGTTCAGCCCTGTCACAGCACTGGAATACAAGCCACTCAGTACCTGTCCACCTAACCCCCCACTGTGCAGCTAACCCCCCCACTCTCCACCTATCCACACCACCTGCCCCCTCCACTTACTCATTACCCACCCACCAAACTGCCACCCATAACCTGCCAATGCTTCCAAGGCTCCAAACCACATGTCAGACATTATGACTTGAAAATGACTTAGTCCCCGCCCTTGGCCTCAAGACACTCATGCCAGAGCTGGGTCGGGACTGGTGAGTCTGAGGAGCCTGACCAGACTATGGGAGATGACAAAGGACAAGGTGGAAGGGCCCACGGAGGTGGCTCTGCAGGGACCTGCGGGACAAATAAAGAGTTTGGACCATCACAAGCATGGACCTGAGCCAGACTGCCTGGGATCACACCTCAGCTCTACCACCTGCTAGCTGAGCATCTTGGACAAATGACTTCAGTGTTCCCTGTGTATAAAGTGGAAATAATAATACAGTGTGCCCATCACAAAGGTTTGCTGTAGGGGCCCAGCAGGATGGCTCAGTGGTCTAAAGCACCTGCTTAGGAAAGCTTAGGTGGCTTCAGGGACAGTGGTTCAACCCCTGGCACCACATGCTGCACCAGCCCTGCCCTCAGGGCAGGCTGAGCCGGCCATAAAAATGAGTGAATAAACAAACAAAGGTTCTGAAACAAGAAAAAAAAATAAATAAAATAAAAAATTCTTTAAAACAACAACAAAGGGCTGCTGTGAGGACTCCACGCACACTGATGCTCACAGCTTAGTCCGGGGCCTGGTATGGACTTCTACCTCCCTTATCTGTGGCCAATGCACTTCTGAATCTTCCCACAGCAATGAACTCTATGTACATATGTTCTTCCATCGACATCAGTAATAGAATTTAATTTATAAATTGGGAAAAATGAGAGATCCATGACAATAACTAATAATAAAATAAAATTTTAACCATATACTATAATAAAAGCTATGCAAATGTCTCTCTTTCTCTCTCAAAATATCTTATTGTACTGGAGATCACAGCAGCCTCAGCCTAAACCTTTTTTCTTTTCTTATTAAGTCAAGAGCTTCTACCTTTTCACTTTGAGGAAGCACCTCTTATCTTCATGTTGGCATATCTGAATTGCCAGCACCACCACTCTTGCATTTGGGGCCATTAATAAGTTAAATAAAGCTTCTTTGCTGGTTAATTTAACACCTGAGTGGACTGTTATGTGACTACCAGGCAGGTAGTTTATACAGCATGGATACACTGGACAGTTTATACAGCATGGATACACATGGATACATTGTCCCTGAATGGGATAATAAGGTTTCAGCATGCTACTTGGAACAGTACATGATTTAAAATGTTTGAATGGTTTATTTCTGCAATTTTCCATTTAATATTTTCAGATTACTCTTCACAGTGAGTAAATGAAAGTCTGGAAAGGGAAGCCCTGAAAAAAGGAACGATAACTGTGTACATAAAATGCTCAATGACTATAACTGCCACACAGCATTAATAGCCTTGTGGTTAGCAGACAACGGAGTTTCACCTCGAGGAGGCATATACTAGTCAGAAGTCAGAAGCCAGCACTCTGGAGCAAATGTCCCTGTCTGAGGTTCAGCTCTGGCTGGCCCAAGCCCAGCGGAGCCTAATCCACACCTGTCCCATCACCACCCCCAAGCAAGTCTCAATGGTGAGCCCCCAGGCCTGAGGTCCAGAAGGCTGCCCCTTGAGAGCTTCTTCCAGGAGTCTGCTCTACCCTTCATAGCTCTAGAATACTGTCTGTGAATACTCACGATGGGCCCTTCTATGCAGCACTAGCCCAAAAGCCCATGGATTTTCCTCTAACTTCCACTCTTGCTGCAAAGCAGGACACCAAGCTTCTAGGGCAAGAAGGAAGCTACGCTGCCTCAGGTTGTGCAGAATCAGGGTCCTATCACTCTCCCTGAACCTCAGACAAACCTTCTGCCCAGGGATTAGGTCCTGAGCCAATGTGCCCATGTGCGTCCCTGGAGCACTGAGGTATGCTGAGCAGTAGAAATTTGTGTGCAATGGAAAGGTTCTATCTGTGCTGCCTGCTGATCGGGCAGCTGTGAGTCACATGTGGCCAAAAAGCCCTGGAAATGGGACTCATACAACCAAAGAGCTGAATCTTTCATTTAATTGCAAGCTCAATAGCTGCATGGCCACTCTACTGGACAGGGTAGGACCAGACCACTTCCAGCCTTCCCAGAACCAGAACCAGGCTGCTCCCAACTCAAGGTACACTTTGGCTTTTTTTTTTTAAATTTTATTTATTTTATTTTTTTCTTGTTTCAGAACCTTTATTTGTTTATTCACTCATTTTTATGGCCGGCTCACTCTGCCCCAAGGGCAGGGCTAGCACAGCATGTGGTGCCGGGGATCGAACCATGGTCCCTGAAGCCGCCCAAGCTTCCCCAAGCAGGTGCTCCAGACCACTGAGCCATCCCGCCGGGCCCCCACTTTGGCTTTTTTAAAGGAAGATTTCAGCCATGAACTACCAGTTCCCTGCTTTTATAAACTGAGAATAATGATGCCCATAAGTTAGTTGTCTCTTTATGGCCCAAGGTCATTCAAGAAACAGTTGGCAAACTCCTGCTGTGAGTAGATCCAGAGGGCAAGAATGGTGGGTATGTGCATCCTGGTCCTCAGAGGCCACACAGCATGGGGGCAGGAGGGGAGCATCCTACACCAGGTTCATGGCAGAACAGACAGGCATAGAGCAGGTGCATGCACAATATGGGGAACCACAAGGGTGGCTGAGTCAGGGGAGGAGCAACTGTACTTCACGGTTTGCACATTTGCACCCACAAATGTGCCTCACCACAGCTCTGGGGGAGACTGAACCTGGACTGGTTTGTGGCTCTCTGTGCATGGGATTCATATTCACAGACTTCCAAAACACACAGTGGGTGTGGGCCAAGGCTCATAGTCCAGTGTTGCCTGGAATCCTCCCTTCTTGCGAAGGTTCATTCAGGACCCTCCCAAAGTTTAGCACTCAAACTTTTCCATTAAAGTCCCAGAAGCAAGAATACCAAAATTCCCTAAATCCTCCAGTGGGCCAGCCCTGTAAATCCTAAACTTTGCAGCATCTCTGATAGGGTCCAGCACGTCTTCTCGAGCAGCAGGCCCCCTCTGGGTCTGTGCGTGCGTGAAGGCCATGGAAGAACTTCATTCTCATGACATTTCCCTGTAATCTTTTTATTTCCATTCCACTCACAGGGTTGCCACAGTGGCCCACTCTCACCTGCCCTACTTTTCCTTTCTGCACTGAGGGCTCTTCTGTGTGGGGTCTTTGGGCACAGGGCCTGAGCCCTTCCACCCCTCCAGCCATAATGGATGCCCAGCCCAGGCAGTCTGAGACATCCCTCCCCCCTTGCTCAAAGCCTCATCCATTTCTTCACAGTGATTTGGAGCAAAAGGCAGGGAACACTGTGCACTGCAAACAAACACTTCTTGAGCCCCTATCTGATGCATAGCACCAAATGGGGCCAAGCTGAGGACAAGATGAGTCAGTCATTGTCCTTGGAACACCTACTCCAGTGGGAATGGCAGATATGTAAACAGGCAGGGCAGTCCAGAGTGAAGGAAGCCCAGGGCCACTGAAGCCAGACCCAGCCTCGGAAATTATAGAGCTATAAAGAAGAGGGCTGTGCTGGGCCTGAGAGGGTGGGCAGAGTGGGGAAGCGGGACATGGACACCACACTTGGGAGTGTGGAGGAATTCTGTACAAGTAGGGCACTGGTCTGTGTGGTGTGGAGGAGGAGGAGGGGGCCGGGAGAGAAGAGACAGGGCTAGAAACACAGGTGGGGGGCTGCAGCTGTCACAAGTCCTGCAGTGCCAGCCCAGGCAGGGTGGCCATTTCCCTGGGAGCCATGGGGAGCCAGAGCTGGGCCAAGTTTGTGTGGGAGACCAATTACCCAGAAGCCATGTGGGCAGCCTAGGAGTGGGTGATGTGGTCCAGGATACAGCTAACAGTGGTTGATCATCAAATAGGCCGGGTATAGCGGTACAGGTCTGTAATCCCAGCTACTAGAGAAGCTAAGGTAGGAGGAGGCCAGCCCTAACAATTTAGCTTGACCTTACATCAAAATAAAAAAATAGGAGCTGCAGAGATGGCACAGCAGCATTGGAACCTGCCTGGCAAGAGCAAGGTCCTGAGTTCTATCCCTGTTACCAAAAAAGAAAAAAAATTGGGTGTGGTGGCATATACCTATAATATCAGCACTCAGGAGGCTGAGGCAGGAGGATCACTGTGTTAAGACCAGCCTGGTCTACAAAGTGAGCTCAAGGCCAGTCTGAATTGCATAGTGGGACTCTGTCTCTAAAAAATAAAAGATAAAAAATAGGGCTGGATGTGGTGGTACACACCTGTAAAACTAGCACTTGGGAGGCTGAGGCAGGAGGATCACCATGAGTTCAAGGCCAGCCTGAGCTACACAGTCAGTCCAGGCCAGCCAGAACTACATAGAGAGACCCTGTCTGAAAGAAGGAAAGAAAGAAAGAGAGAGAGAGAGAGAGAGGAAGGAAGAAGGAAGGAAGGAAAAGAGAATGTTTGAGCCTGGTAGGCCTATAATTCCAGGAGGACTGCCAGTTAAGGCAGGAGGATCTCCAGTTCAAGCCCAGAAATTTAGTGAGACACCCCCCACCGTCGCAAAATGTAAAAAAGGTGATATATATATATATATATATATATATATATATATATATATATATATAGCTATTTAGCTCCAGGAGAGAGAGAGAGAGAGAGAGAGAGAGAGAGAGAGAGAGAGAGGGACTGGACTGAGGGCATATAGTTCATGGGCCTCTAGGTTCAATATGCAATGTCTTTAAAAATAAAAATAAAAACTTGAAAATCCACCAATCAGAATTGGCCTGAGATAGAAGCAGGACTCAAGGATGACTTGTAGGTGTCTGTAGTTTTGGCTACAGCAGGGGCCAGTGGTAAATATTTAGGCTTGCAGACCACATGACACTCCATCCAGCCACAGACAATGCCTAAATGAATGAGCAGGTTCTAATAAATCTTTTTCTTTAGTGAAAAAGTCTTTTATTCATTTATTATTCTTTTTTATAACAACAGGCTGCTATGGGCCATAGTTTGTTGACTCTTAAACTATAAATATCATCTCAAATTTCATTTAACATAAAGAGAATTAATTGATCTGATACTTTTAAAAATTTGAAAATGATGGAGTTCAGGCACAGTTCACTCAGGGTTCCAGCTTCTCAGTTATACTGCCCCAGGTACGAGTTACATCCTAAGCCTGGCTTCTCTCATGCACATAGAATGGCTGCTCCACACAAAACAGCCTCTGAGGCTCCAGAAAGGTCTGTTGCTGCCACCCAAGCCCAGAAGTCAGTCTTGTGGGACTAGCTCATCGCCTATGTCCACTGAGCAACCAATCCCTGTGCCTGGGTGATGAAGCACACTAATTAGCTTAGCCTGAGCGTCTAGACCTTGAGTGCTTACAGCTGGGCTCTGAGTGCTGTCAGAGAGGCAAGGATTCTCAGTTTCCCCAGAACTACATGGCTTCCCAACAAAAATCAAGGTCTGGATGGAAAAGGGAGGGAAACAGGATGGAAACAGGGAGGTTTTGCAGGAGAAATAAAAACAAATATATTCCCTCACAAATCCTGGAATGTGCAGACTTATAATACATTTTCATAACAATCCCAACCTGAAAACAATCCAAACGTCCACTAACCAGGGCACAGATGAATAAAAAGTGCTCTATCTGTAAAACAGCCTGACTCCATGGCACTAAAAAGGAGTGAAGGGCAGATATATCCGGCAGCATACGTGAGCATCAAAATCATTACACTGAGTGGAAGAAGCTAGACACAAAGACTATGTATGTTTGTATACTGCCACTTATGTGACCTTTCTAGAAAAGGCAAAAAATTATAGAGACAGAAAATCAACTACAAATGGATAAGGGAAGCTTCCAGATTACGGTGTTGGTTGACACTATATAAATGTATTCATATTCATCAAAATGAGTATTTAAAATAGGCAAATTATATGGTGTGCAAATGACACTTCAGTGAGGCTCCTCAGGAGGGCAAGCTCTGCACAGCCAGTAGGGTCCACTCCAAAGCCTGGCAGTCATGCTTAGTCACGTGGTGGTAGGCCAGGCCCATGGGCAAACACAGAGGTCACTGTGGACACACTGAGCTCCAGGCCGTGGGCATCAATTCAGGGAAAGCACAGGGGCAGAGCTGGAAGCCTGCTGTTCAGAGGCACTCAGAAGCCATGCATTTGATGAGTCCCCTGGGCAGAGTGTGGCCTGAGCAAAGAGGCTGACCAGGACGGAACTCTGTCCTTCCCATTCCACTGCTGTCCTCTAGTTCCATTCTCTGCAGTTGTCAAGGGTCAGTGAAGGAAGAAAAGCAGGCTCATGAGGCAGCTGACCAGATGTCAAACCCACGCCTGTTATACCTGCTGGGTGACCTTAGGTGAGCCGCTCAACCTCTCTGAGCCAGCCAAAGGGAGGAGTCAGGCAGTAAGGCATGGAACCCCTCCCCCATAACTGCAAAGGGCAGACCCAGCCAGAAGCACATGCCGCTTCCCCACCATCTGTTATGGGAGGCACTTGGGAATCACCATGGCATACAGAAGTTCGTGCTGCTGCTTATGAGAACAGAGGGAGGCCACCACCCAGTCCCTGTCCACTTGTTAGCCTTTGTGACATCTGCTTCTCTGCACAGAAACGTCAGCGGTACACTACCAGACCCATTTTACTGACCAGAAAAGCGAGACATTTCTTTATGAAGCACCCACACATCTGGACATCTAGGAGAACTGAATTCTGGGCTGTGTAGAGAGGAGACCTCAGAACAAGGAGGAAAAATGAGGTGGCAGGAGGCCCGGATGCCTGACCCACATGAGACTGTCCTCATCTCCTCCACAGATATACATGGGAAAATCGAGCTGCCCTCCAGGGCCCACAGCCTGAAAATGTGACAAGTGTGAGACAGGAAGCCCATAAGGGGTACTGTCCTGTCCAGTGGGGCTGCTTCTCCAAGGGGTCAGGGTGGGAAAGAAGGTGATCCACCTCCTGGTGATGTACTGTGCTAAAAATTCCTGGGTGAATTTAGTTGCCCAGTAAGTGGCTATTATTTATTGATGTGGTGATCATATACTTTATCATTCAAACCAGGATTCTTAATAAGATTGAACAGGAAGTTGGCCCCAGTTTGCCCTATTGATTAACAATCAATCACTGCAGAATTATCTTGGGCAAATCATGTCACATGGGCACATTATTAATTGTACATGTACTATGTGCCAGGATGAGTGCTGGGTACTTTGTACTCATCATCCCTTTTTGTCCTCACAATGACCCATGACGAAGTGCTTGTCTTAGTTACTTTTCTCATTACTGAGACAAAATACCTGACACCCAAAGTTTAAAGTCTACTTAGTTCATCGTTTGTGTTGGTTTGAGTTCAAAATTGGCTGGCTCCAAGACCAGGGTAGACAATCACAGAGAGAAATAATTCATGGGGGGGAAGAGGGTAGCAAAACAAACAAAGGACCGTACCAGCATCTTTCTACCCCTTCTGTCTTCTCCAGGCTACTCAGGGCAGGTCGCACTCATGTCCTTAAGCCTAGGGCCTTTGACTCTAGCATCGCATCATGAATCAAACCCAGCATCACAAACTCTGGATCCAGCCACCTCAGAAAAAGCCCCACCTGAACCCGGCGGGATGGCTCAGTGGTCTAAAGCGCCTGCTTGGGAAAGCTTGGGCGGCTTCAGGAACCGCAGTTCGATCCCCGGCACCACATGCTGCGCCAGCCCTGCCCTTGGGGCGGGCTGAGCCGGCCATAAAAATGAGTGAATAAACAAACAAAGGTTCTGAAACAAGGAAAAAATAAATAAATAAAATAAAAAATTCTTTAAAAAAAATTAGTGACTAAACAAACAAAGGTTCTGAAACAAGAAAAAAAATAAATTAATTAAAAAAAAAAAAAAGAAAAAGCCCCACCTATGGCCATGCAAGGCTTTGGGGGGACATCTAGACACAAGCCATGACACTGCTGCAGCCTCTGTGGCCTCCTTCCTGTCCCTGTCATGCCAGGCTGCTCGAGGCTGTCACACATACCATGTTCCTGGCTTGGAGGCCCTTCCCCACTGATGGCTGGCTCTTTTTTCATCCAGGTCTTTGCTCTCACACAGCCTCTCCTTAAAACAGCACACATCTACCTCTGCTTTGCTTTCTAACATCAGACTTCACTACTTGACATTATCTATTTGCTCAGTATCTTTTTCCCCTTCTAGAAAGTTAGCACCAGGAGAGCAAGGAATTTGCCTCCTCTGTTCATAGCTGGCCCTGCATTCAAAAGTGTGGGAATAATTCACATTAAATGTTGAGTAAGTATTGCTGGAATAATGAATGAAGAGCAGTAGTCTCCAGTTAGATGCAGAAACAGAGTTGTGGGCATTGCTAATTGCCCCTCCCCCCATGATATCTTTTCTCCTTTGTCTTCAGTAACTGAACTACTAAATTTAATTTTAGCTGGGCTTTTTTTTTTTTTTTTTTTGGACATAGGGTCTCACTATGCAGCTTAGGTTGACCTTGAGTTCAATTTGTAGTCCATGCTGGTCTCCAACTCTCAATGATCCTCTTGCCTCAGCCTCCCAAGTGCTGGCATTACAGGTGTATGCCACCATACCTGACTTAGATGTTTTTCCTCTGTTTGCAGCTGGGCATTTAACCATCCTGAATAAAGTCTTTGCCTCCTGTGCAGCTAGGTGTGGCCATATGACCATGGTCTTGGTAGAAAAATATGAACATAAGTCAAATATGCAATTTCTAGGAAAATACAACTTCCGCTCACTCAAATGTGGAAGTGATGGCTGGGACTGAAGCAGTCCTCTTCAATCATGAGATCAAGCTCTGTTATATGGAAGACACAGTAATAACATGGCAGGACTCTGGGTCCTGGTAATTTTGGAGCCCCCAACTGCATCCTCAACTACTTGCCCAGACTCAGACATGGAGGAAAACAAATTTCCATCCTGCTGAAGCCACAGTAATTTTGGAGTTGATTGTCACTCGGAGCCACAGTTGCAGTTTTTCCATTAAAGTGTCAAAGTGCAGACCCTAGCCATCAAGCCTGTGCCAGTAGAATCTACATCCATCTTATTCATCACAGCACCCCAGGATCAACACAAGGTCTGGCTAAGTATCAGCTAAATAAATGGCAGACAGGTGACTATTGAGCTTCCTGGCCTGGGCTGATGTCCTTGTGCAGGAGCCCTCCTGGGCTGGCCCTATCTGCTCCCAGGGTCCCTTTCCTGGCCTCTTCTGCACACCTGAGACTCCATCCCTCCTCCCTTGCTTTCTG
The DNA here is from genome assembly GCA_004027025.1 of Myocastor coypus. NCBI lineage: Eukaryota > Metazoa > Chordata > Mammalia > Rodentia > Myocastoridae > Myocastor > Myocastor coypus. The sequence goes on from PVJA010005677.1 coordinate 25,612, forward strand.
TGTGACAATGCAGTTGGCTTTGGCCCAGCCCACAGACATGGGTATCAGGCCTCTGGTCTGAGCTTTCTCCCAGGAGAAATACAAGTCCTGTGTGGATCCATCTTTCTGCTGGCCAGGGCTCCCTGAGGACAGGGACAGTGCCAGCCCTGGGGCTGGCATTGGCAAGGCTTAGTGACATGCTGTGAGCAAGACTTGTGTCCACTCTCAAACTTCCCTCACTGTGTTGCCTCAGTTTCCACCACTAGAATCTCTCATACAGAAACCCCTGTTAGGAGAGACCTTCCCCTTTGCCTACTATAATCAACTCTGACTTTAGCCTGGATTCATTTCATGGGGAACACACTACAAGGTCAGCATATGAATGAGTTTCAAGAGTAGAGAGGTATATGGGAAAGAACTGAGGCTAGGGAGAGCAGGAATTGGGGTCAAGGGGTAGAAAAAAATGGTTGAGCTATGGAAAGAAAACCAAGAAAGGAAATTAAGGGGCTTGTATAAGATGTAGCAGTCTAAGCCCTTGACAACCCAGATAAACCTCCTCCTCTGAGCAGATCATCTGCTAGCTCATCCCACTCCATACAATAGGCACAACCTGTTTTCCCTGTCAGCACCTCTTTGTGTTCTGCTTTCCCATCCACAGTGCCATCTACCAATCTCAGCTGGATAATATCCTCCCCACCCTTTGAAGCCTGATCAGAAGCTTTCCTTGTTAGCTCTTCCTTGGGCCCAGTGCTGGCCATGCAAAGGCCTGAAATCCTCTGAGAAAGAGCAGGCCCCACTCATCAGTACCATCAGCCTTAAGGCCACAGAGTACTTCTTCACTAAACCTCTTCAGAAAGCCATGCCAGCCTCCAGACACTGACAAGCATAGGGTTCCCATTAGCCAGTGGATCCTGAACTACTCCCCTAGATGTTTGGATACCGGTGGCCTATGCAGGACCTGGAATCTGCATATCAAGAGGATCTAGCTGAATGTGGTGGTACACACCTATAATCCCAGCACTCGAGAGACTGAAGCAAGATTGCCTCAAGTTTGAGGCCACCCTGGGCTACATAGCGAGTCCAAGGCCAGCTTGGATTACCTAGTGAGATTCTGTCTCAAAAGAACACCCCTCCAGGGAGAGCGAGAAGGACAGAGAGACAGAGAGATGGAGAGAAACAGAGGCACAGGCAGTTTCAGTGCATGTAAGTGTCAAGGTCCTCTGACCATGTAGGTGAAAGCACATGTCTACTGGAATGAACAACAGGGTCACAAGGTGCTGCCCCTGATGTCCTGAAGAAAAGCTCCTGTGCAGGGCTGCTAGGTGGGCCCTACTTACTCAGCGCACACTTACTGTGAAACCAGTAACAACTGGCACCAACAAGAGCTGGCCCTGGCTGCACACTCCCTGGGACAGTGCTCAGGATTAGTACCATTAGAGTTGGGCTTCAAAACAACTTCTGATGCAGGTGCTTCCTTCTTTCATTTCACAGATGAACAACCTGAGGCTTGGAAAGAGGTGGCCTGCCAAGGTCTCACAGGTGGTAAGTGGCAGAGTTGAGATTTAAGCCTAGGCCAGCTATGTTCATATGCTTCCACTGCAGCATGTTCTAGACTGTGGGACATGGCCATGAACAAACGGACCTAACCCTGACTTGTCTGTCAGCAAGCGAAGAGGTATCAAATACAAAAACAACACATACTGTCAAATTATGACAGACAGAAGGGAAAAAAGAAGCAGTTCCTCCACAAACCAGCTGCAGGGGCAGCTACTGCAGGTCTCTCTGAGGATGGTCACTTTACTTTCTTTTCTCACCTATATAACAGAGAAGTAAAGCCAGCTGATTCTTGGGAATCTTTCAGTTGGGACATCTCAGGAATCCAGCCTTCTTTTCTCTGGGTTTCCTTATTTATAGGATGGGCTACAAGAGCCTACAGTATCTCCAGATCTTATGAAATCCAGCCTATGGACTTCATCAACCTAGGCTTCCTGGAGTTAGATCATTAGGAGTGCAACCTCTACCCATTTCAATGGCGATGTCAAGGCCTAGGAAGGCAGGGGCATTCCAGGGTCTGGGGCTCCAGGGCAGGTGGATCCTTAGCTTTGTGGGGTCATCCAGAGCCCTGTTGATCCATGTGGCAGTGAGAATGAGGAGTATGGTCCCACCACACTGGAAAAGACCTGACATCCAGGAACCTAGACCCAAATGAATGTTCCCTTCTCTCAGCCTAGGACTGGGCACTGTCCATGGTGCTGAAACACTGACCAGGTTCCTAGTACTGGGTCACCTGTGATGAACACTTCCAAGAGCAGGTTCTGCACCTCGCCCAGCCTGGAAGCTATGAATAAGGAAAGAAGATCAGTACTTAGGGCCAGATAGGGAGCCACGGCCAGCAGGGCTTCAGGACTCCAGGAGTGTACTCTCGGGCCAACTCTTCTCTGTGTCTCACTCGGTCCCCTCAAAATAGAGACAGCGATCATGCCGAACTTCTGGGTCTCCAGTGAAGGATGAGTGGAGAAGCACTGAACAGCAGGGAATGCAGCTGACTCAGAGACTATTCTTTTACCTTGGAAGGCTGACTTTGGGTACATGCTGCTTACCTGGCCTTAAACACATAGTGGGGATAAGGCTGGCCTGGTGGCGCATGCTTGCATTTCTAGCACTCAGAAGCCTGAAGAAGGAAGACTGCTGCCAGTTCAAGTCCAGCCTGGGCTACATAGTGAGTATATGGTTGGCCCGAACTACATAGCAAGACCTGGTCTTAAAAAAAAGATAAGGATACAAACAAATACTCTGAATCTCAGAAATGAAGTTGTTATCCATGATCACACACACAGCTAGTGAAATCCAGAGACAGAGATTTAGATCAGCTAACCTTTGAAATCATGACATCTATCTCACCCTATTTCCTCTAAGGCTCAGAGAAGGCCTGACTTACTGTGAGTCACCTGACAAGGCCAGGGTTTCACCTTCCAGGACAGACCTCTTTCCACTGCTAAACCAGGCTCCCTGGGCAATGTGACCAGGACTCCCTCACCTCCACAGCTAGAACTACAGGGAGGCAGCTCCACCTATGGTGAGCCCTCTTCCCTGCCCTGCAGGAAGGAGCTCTATCAAGGCAGAGACATGAAGTGGCCCAGAGTCAATATGTGCCAGCTGCAGCTGTGGGCTGGCATTCACTCAGGGCCTCCAGTGTCCTTGCCAGCAGCCATCTGAGCACTAGGGAGAGAGTGGTGCCAGGGCAATGCTATTGGGGCCCCTCCAGCTCTGGCCTGGTTTCCCAGAAAGGAGAAGGTTCCGCACCCAGGCTGCTCCTGTCCCCGATTTCCTGATGAGTGGAGCATGCGCTCAAATGCATACATGCACAGATACAGTTCAAAGCCACCCAGTAGGGTGGGAGGACCCTGGAAGGTTCAAAAACCCAATTCTTTCCCCCAGGAGGTTCAGTCCTGACCTCTAGTACAAATGGGACTAGTGAGGCATTAAGAAGTGGTGGAGCATCGTGGCACACACCTGTAATCCCAGCTGTTGAGGAGCCTGAGGCAGGATGGACGGGGACACACACACACACACACACACACACACACACACAAAGTGGTAAAACCTCCTAGATCTTCCAAGCTGACCTTGAGCAAGTCATGAAGTTGGTCTCATGTGGGGTCATCTCTACAAAACAGGATTCCTGGGCCCTGGCTATGGGTTATCAAGGAACCATGGTTTTGAGACATTAGAGTTGTCACTGTGCAGGGTGGGGGGATAAGCAGCTTATGTGAAAATTGTAGGGATAAATTCACAGAGTAGGTTTGTTCCTTGGCCACCCTGTGCCCAAGGCATAGCTGTCATTGCTCACAATGGCTGCAATAGTTGTCCTTCTGGGCTCTGTTTCCCTGAGGGCCCCTTCACTTCACTTTCAAGCAGAAGCCAGAAGGGACCCTGCATGATGCAAAGGGAGCCACTGGCACCTCTGGAGGTGCCCTAGTGCACAAGGCCCAGGTATCTGGCTCAGGCCCAGGAAGTCCCTCAGGGTCTGACCAGTCTCTTCCCCCCTCTCCCCTCTCACTTAGGCCCCATGGCCTCCAGCCCTCTCCATTCCTCCCTGGACATGCTGGCCCCAGCCCCACCTCCAAGCTGATGCCCTCATTGGCCCCAATATGTCTGTCTGTCTGTCTGTCTGTCTCTGCGTTCACCTGACTCCTGCTCCTTGGCATCCCTCAGAGCTTAGCACAGATGCTGCCTTCTCCAAGGGGCCTCCTTTGCTGCCTGGAGCCTCAGGGACCATCCAACAGCAGACGTTACCTCTGGCTTTTGGTCTTTACTACCTTTAGAGGAGGAGGCTTCTCTGCCAGCAAGGGACAGGAATACAAAATGTGTGTGGCAGGCCACTGGGGCATGACTGTCAGGCTGCATGTGAGGAGAACAAGTCCTGACACTGAGGAGCCCTTCTGCTGAGTGGTCCTGGGTACATCACTGTTCTGCATGGGCCCTAGTTCTCCACCAGGACCATAGAGTATGGGGGCCATTCTCTGAGCCCCTTTCAGTTAGTCAAGGCTGCCTTCACCCAAGCTCCGCCCTGCATTGACCCATTTTTTGGAGGCTTCTATGAGAGCAGACATTGCTCCCTGCAGGCCCCAATCTCATAAATCATCACTGATTCCACCGAGTGGGGAGGCCGCTGGTGTTCAGGCATTGTGTGGCCATTAATCAGCATCAGTGGTGCTGAGGAAGCTGCGAGGCCTTTGGTGGGAGCTTCACCTGGCTGGCTCCCAACCTTGTCCCCTCCTCAATGGTCTCCACTCAGACACCCTCATCTCACTACCCCTTGTCTCCTCCTCTATTGCCAGCATTCCCATTCCTCCCGGTGGGAAGCTTTGGCTTCATACAGTGGAAATAAAAGAGCCATGCTGTGCCCCACTTTGCCCAAGAGGAGTCTGAGACACAGAGAGGAGTGACTTCCCCAAGGCCACACAGCACGTCTGGGGGCCCTGGCTCTAACACACCTGGTCTTTGTCCTTTGGGTAGAACCCTAGCCCAGGAAGAGTATGGGGTGAGGAGACCACTACCCAGTTTTGTCTAAGGCCAAAAGGGATCCCCCCCCCAGCCTGCCACCTCGCCAATGCAGAGCCTATGTTCACAGCCTGCTCCCTGGATCTCAGGGGCTTATACCAGCTGCTAGGGGCTCCTGGGAAATTAAATCTCTTGCCCTGATGCCCTGATCCAATAGCCTGCTTCTGTTCCTACTCTTCAATCTGTTCAAGGAAATGAGGGGGAAATCGAATGTAGGGTCTCCAGGGAGCTGAGCCTGTCCTGCTAACCCGTAAGAGGGCCGATGACTGTCGTGATGCCCACTGGACATTAAGGCCAGCAGCAGCAGCAGCAGCAGCAGCAGCAGCAGCAGCAGCAGCAGCAGCAGAAATTCAGGAAGACAGAAGCTGAGAGGATAGCTCTAGCTCTTCCTCCAGAGTCTGGGCCACTCCGGGAGGAGCCTGTCCTACTATCTGCTCATCTACCCAATACTTTCCCAGCACCTACTGTATGTACTAAAGCAGAGGGACTGAGGAGACAATGGCAATCTAGTGGCTAACCTAAGTATAGGCTCTGAGAAATGTGGCCCAGGACCAAAGCCCTGCACCCTCTCTGCAGGAGCTAGTGATCTTCTTCCAGTCATGTAGCATCACTGCACTTTGCTTCCCACTCTCTGAAATGGGAATGATGGAAACAGTGCCTCCTTTAAGAGGACAATGGAATCATATGTCTATGGAAGTGGCTGCAGGGGGCCCAGCACATAGCATGACCTCAAAAGTGCCCAAGTGCCATTATTGTAGCTAGTAGCCAAGGCTAGAGCAATTGGCAAGACAAATGTGGACCTCAAGCTCTTAGCAATGACTAGGGGAACAAAGGTGACAAAACACTTATGTTGTAAAAAGGTTCCAGTGGTCCAGGACACAGGAAGCCACAGGCTGAGACTGGGGTCTCAAAGTCACCCTCTAAAAAGAAAAAAACATTCTTGATGGGTAAGAAGAACAGATGCCTTGCTCTAGACAGAGGCACAACTTGGCAAAGCCCTGGAAAGAGAGCAGTTTGGTAAGGGCCTAAAGTCTCTTAAGAGAGCTGTGCAACCAGGGAGGCATGAGTGGGGGTGGGGGTCTCCTCCCTGGGCCTCAGTTTCTCTCCCTATGCACTAAGGTGGGGGGAGTTCCCCCAGGTCTCCTTAGAGCCCAAACTACAGCACACTCTCTTCCAGAAGAGCCTGGGGACAGGGTGGATCGTGCACAGGGAGACCTGGCCCAACCTGCTGGCATGTGACCTTGGCCATGTCCCCTTCCCCTTCATCCCCTGGGGCTGATTCAAAGATACCAGTGGGGCCTGACTCACTACTTTACTGGCAGGGAATTATGCCACCTCCTCCACCCACCTGATCGCAATACTTGCATCAAGGTCCCTTACCATGCCAGCCTCTCAATGCCCTGAACACCCAGCCTCACCTAAAGGACCCTGCAATCATGGGCCAGAGGCTGGAGGGAGGCCCATCCAGGAAGTAGCTCCTCCCTTCTCCCCTCCCACTCAGCCCTTCAACCAGGAACTCAGAGCCACACCCCTCATCTACTCTGGCCATTTCCTTGGCCACAGGTACCAAGATGAATGATGCTGGCAGGACCCCTGATCTAGGCTGGGGATTATGCCTGGGCATGGGCTGTGACTGTAGGGTCCCTGAGCCACTCCATTCCCCACCACCATGTGCCATGGGGAGGGTGAGTCACCACAGCCTGGCACATGCAGACACAGTGCTGCTACTTCCTGACAGCAGCTGTGCACAGGCGAGTCACAGGAAAGCCAGGGCAGTACCAGCCCAGCCCTCGGTGCATATGTGTGGGTACCCCAGGGCCGGCCCCTCCGTCTCATTCTTGCTTCCAGAACAGGTAGAACTTCCTAAGAAAATTCTTCTCAGGCAGCTAGAAGGGAGAAGCTGACACCGGGAATGCAGGGACTCCTACTCCACTCCTCCTCAGGACTGTGTTCCCTGACAGCACACTCATGTCAGCTGCCACCCACGACATCCTAAGTGGACTGGCTGCTCCAGGTCTCCTCCATCCCAGCTGACCCTCAGCTCTGCTTATGTCATTGGTGCTTTCTCTCCCTCTGCCTTACCTGCTTGCCCCGAATCCACACTCTTCCTGAGGTGGACTTGGAGGCCTCTTTGGATCCGCCATTCTCACCCTCTTTTGTGGGAGCTGTGGACCCCAAGCAAATGGCAGCCCAATGGAGCACCTCTGTGGAGTCTACCTCAGACACCACCACTCTGTGCTTTGCACACGACCCTGACTGCAGCCTGTGCTTTCATCTCCCCATGTCCATGCTGGTTCCGTTCCCCGCTACTCACTGAGCTGCCCGGGCTAGCGTGCCAGAGGATCACAAAGGCTCCTGCTTCAAACACTGCATGCCCCTCACAGCTCTTTCCCCCCACCAAGACAGCATCTTACTATAGAGTTCAGGCAGGCCTTTAACTCACTTTGTAGTTCAGTTTGGCCTCAAACTCAGAGCAATCCTGCCTCAGCCTCCTAAGAGCTGAGATTACAGGTGTCCTCAGCACTGGAACACCCCCACCACACACACACACACACACACACACACACACACACATTATTTTTGACCTTTTGTTTTTGGTACTGGGTATCTAAACTCAGGACCTTGCACTTGCCAGGAAGGTGCTTGTGCTGCTGAGCTATGTCCCCCCCCCACCCCAACTGCTCTTGAGGTAAAAGTCTACAATGCTTCTGTAGCCACTGAGTTCCCATCCCTGCAGCCATCTCCCTCTGGTCCTTATGGGGAGGGTGTCCCCCAGTGTGTGCCAGTCTTCAATGTGCCCTGCTTTCTCTGGTCTCAGTGTCTATGCCCAGAAGAGCCTTTCCTCCTCTTCAGCTGGATAACTCATTCTCCAGAGTTGAGCTCTTTGAATGACACTTCTCTAGGGGTGACCACCTAGCCCCTGCCCAACCTGGCACCCTCCTGCTTTGCCAGGTTGCACTTGAATGGCTTTTGTGGTCATTTGATGACTCCTCACTGGACTGAGAGCTTACACACAGGTGAGGCTCAATAAATGTTTATCAAATGAATGACTGGTAGTTTTTACTATAGTTCTAGCAGCTTCCAGATGGGCCTCTCAGCCACCTCCTGTATGCATGGCTGCATGCCCAGCTCCCTGCAGCCAACGCTGTGCTCCCCCACACGTCCAGGGCACTGCACACAACTGAAGGTACTTCCTCCCCACTGCTTCCTCCCAGCTTCCTGTGCAGCTGAGGACCATGAGGCTCAAGAACGTAAGCTACTCACCACAAATCTTGGAGGTCACCAGGCCAAGCCTGGTACACGTCAGCCAGACCTCTGAGCCCTCTCCTCCTCCTTCTCCCCTCTGAGAACCTCGGTTTCCTTACCCTTGCACAGGCTAAACTCCTCCATCTCCTCTTGCCACAACTCTGAAGATAAAAGGAGACAGGGTGCTTACGGGTGCCTAACAGGCCTGGAACCCATGGCAGGAGTCGCAGCCATCCCCTCAGTCCCAGCCCAGGTGGGGCCTCCTCACACCGGAAGAGGTGGAATGGATACAGGCGTCCCTCCCAGGGGCAGGAGTAGTGGTGGGGCAAACTTGGGCAAGGGAGTGCCCCTTCAGAGGTGAAGTGTTCTCTGTTGCAACATGGCACCCTTAGGACCCTGGTGAGGAAATCTCAGGAGCAAGAGCCAGTGTCCCCCCTCCTGTCCCCACTGAATGGCACCCTCTGGCATCCCTGACCAGACTGGCTTCTCTGTGGTGAGGAGAGGGTTGGGCCTACCTCCCTTGCTTCTCCCATTGTTAGAGTGCTTTTTTTTTTTTTTTTTTTTTTTTTTGTCTTTTTGAGACAGGGTCTCGCTATGCAGTTGAGGCCGGCTTTGAGCTCACTTTTGTAGCTCAGGCTGGTCTCGAACTCACACCAATCCTCCTGCCTCAGCCTCCTGAGTGCTGGGATTACAGGCATGAGCCACCACGCCTGGCTTCAATCTCCCATTGTTAGGAAAATGCCTACTCATTCTAGCCTTCCCTGCTCCAGTGGCCCCTGGTTCTTATAACTGTCCCCAATCTGCAACGTGGCATCCATTAGAATGAATTTTTAGGTGAATGGGCATCACCCCTAAAATGCTGTCAGCTTTAGCTTTGTCTCAGGGCTGGATCCAGTCTGACCTCCACTGGGCATGTGAACCAAGCAAGGCTGAGTCAGGGCCTCTGCTTAAAATGAGCTTGGGGTCTCCAGCCGGCACGGAGAGAAAAGCCGCTGTGGCTGTGTGTCACATGCTCTCCCAGACCTCCCGGCACCCACACTGTATCCTTCTCTGTTTTTGTCCCCAAGTTCAAAAGCTGCCAACAGCTGTCAGGAGGAGGCAAGGGTGTGTGGCTATAGAAGGGAGAGGCGGGGACAGCAACTGCAAGACATGGGGACCATGGGTTGAGTTTGCTGTCTCTAAGGCAGGCAGGAACAAAGTCGGACCAGTGCCCAGTTCAGGTGGACACAATGCGCTGAGCCAGTGACAGAACCAAGGGATCAGGAGAGACTGCTGCGGGGCCTTGCCGGGGGCAGACCACAGTCCTCAGTGCCCCTGCCCCTGCAACTGCTGGACCCCACGCATCCTCTCGTTCATAGCCACATGCCAGGTGCTGGGAGTCACTTGTCCATAAGCAGCTGTACGGCAGCCACCACTTCAGGCACTGAAGGTCAGTGGGCAGAGCACACGTGGCTGCTGCAGTCCGATGGGGGAGACAGAAATGACACAAACCACTGTGTAGTACGTAGTGTGGGATCACTGCCACTAGGCAAAATAAAGCAGGATCGAGGATAAGACCTGGGACTCTGAGAAGGCGACACTTAAACTCCCACTTGAGAGGGGAAGAGTCCCAGGATGGGGGAACTGCAAGTGCAAATGTGACAGGGTAAAAATGCGATGCTGCAGAAATTGGTTGTGGGAAGACCAAGATGGGGTGTCAACAGGTGGGAGCCTGGTGACCCAGGAGGCCAACAGATTCAGCTCTGCAGCCTTTGTCTCCTTATCTGTGAGGTGCACATGCAAAGATGGCAGAGGTGGCTGTGAGGCCGCCAGTGGAGGAAGTGCCCTATGCCAGAGTGCGTGCACACACCCTGGGTGTTCCACAGTGTGAACTGGACCGGCAGACCTGTGAAGGGGACAGGCCAGAGGACAGCCCGGGCCACAGGCCCGAGCAGCTATTTGAAACAAAACTGCAAAGGGCTGCTGTCCTTTTGTCAGTGGCATTTCTCTGTGACCTGATCTGTGGGATTCTGTGACCCCAAGTTTTTAAACCCTGGAGCAAAATAGTAGTTAAAGGCAGGGAGGGCAAGCCCCTAAGGAGGAATGCTCAGCAAGGGATGTGGTTCAGCGGTAGAGGGCATAAAGAGACCCTGGGGTTCAGTTTCCAATACTATCAAAAGACAGAAGAAGAAAGAAGAGAAAAAGATGAGATGTTTGGGCAGCATAGGGGAGCTAAGTCCCAGGAAGTGGGGCAGGCTTTCCAGGGAGGCAGATCTGGGAGGATGTCCAGGGACCGCGCAGTGAGGGGAGCCTCCACAGATGGGGAAACAGCCCATGTGAGGAGAAGAGGGGGGCAGGATGATGAGGGAAAAGGGGAAGGAGAAGGCAGCGATGACGATGATGGGGGGGAATAAGAACTAATATTTACAGAGCATTTACTTTATGCGGGCTCGCCATACCATTACCTCCATTTATGGAATATTCAGCATGGGATGAATACATGGGCCATCACTTTATTTCCCTTAGTCCTACAAGGCAGGAACATAGCATTCCCATTTTCGGGATGGGAAAACTCAGGCTGCAGCCATAAAGTGACTTTCCCACAGTCCTCAGACCAGTGATTGGCAGAGACAGGACTTGAGCCCAGGAACATCCACGGAGCAACCCCATCCCCTTCACTTCTGAGGCCCTGTGCTTCTGCAGGGGAGGCCACTGGGAAGGCACAGAAGGGCTTCAAAAGGAAACTGATGTCATGTTCTCTATTCTGGAAAAACTCTCCTGGTGGCGCACCAGTGAAGGACTGAGGCCCGACCGTGGCTCCCACAGCAGCTCTGGCCAGGCTCCACAGTGGAATCCCCACCTTCCTCTCCCTCAGGAGCCCAAGGCCCCACCTCAGAAGCCTCCAGCTCTGTAAGGAGTGAAGTGAGTGCTGAGTGCTTGGCAGGGCTCCCTCCCACCTACCCCAGGGGCTCCAGCCCAGCTCCAACCTGCAGCTTTAATTAAAAGTCCTTTTCAAACCATTAGCAGCAATATAATAAAACCCCAAATAGGAACAATAAAGCAGTAGACTGTCGGAGAATTAAAATGGGCACCTGGCGTTCTGCCACCCCAGGGGGTAACTGGCTCAGGAGGGAGGCATGATTTTTGCCTCTAATAGACTTGACAGCCCCAGACACTGGCTGGGAGGGGACTGGGGAAAGCGACCATCCTGGGTGTGGACACTGCTCTGGGCTATGTCCTTAGCCGACCACAACCACCAATCTCATTACCCAGCACTGCCCACCTCCAAGGCTTGGCTGATCTCCCTCATCTGTCTTCATCCAACCACGCATTGGGCCCTGGCTTCCACATCCTCAGCCTGTGCTGGTTCAGGGTATGGTACCCTCAGCTTTCTAAGAAACAGTACCAGCTTCGTAGTGGGGTCTCCACATCCACTTGGGCCCCTGCACATCACACTCCCTGCTCCTCCTGAGGGTGCCTGCTGAACTACACACCAAACCTGGTCTCCACGCCACCCCTCCCCTGGCTTCCTATCTTCCCTGGCCCTCACACCAGTCTCTCCTTTCTCTTCCGGATAACCCAGCCCTTGCCTCCTGAGGGCCTCTGCACATGCAAAACCTCCTTGATTAGATCCCTCAGTATAGCTCAGCCCCAATAACAGTACCCCCAAACCTCTGATAACTTCCCGCCCTCCAAAGGCTCAGTTATTCTTTCCACACTATATTTTTGTCAATTCTTTTCCACCTGCTCTCAGGCTGGCCTTGAACTTACTTTTGTAGCCCAGGCTGGTCTCGAGCTCACATTGATCCTCTTGCCTCAGCCTCCCAAGTGCTGGGATTACAGGTGTGTGCCACCATGCCTGGCGCTACATGAGAAATCCTAAGAAGGCAGGACTGGGTTTGACTTGTTCATGGCTGTGCCCCAGTGCCTAGCATTGTGCTTTGCACACAGGAAATGCTTGATCCAGTTTGATGACCTCCCAGATGTCCACAGAGCCCTGCCCTACCTTCCTACACTCCAAGGAGTCACCACTTCTAGGCATCAGCTAGCCCTGTGAGAAGTACTGCTGCTCCTGTTTGCCTGAGAGGTGGGAAGGGGCGGTGGTTTCCCCCCCTCCCTGTTTCCCCTTGCTAATACACCCAGCGCTGGTCCCATGAGCTACCTGAGCCTTTCTTTACCTTAACTCTGTATTGTAGGGCCTGGGAAGATGGGCTCTGGGGCTTGGAGCTCTATCTCTGCCCACTTGGCAGATATCTGTCAGCACTCTGTCAGTGCCAGGCCTAGCTGGGTACACAGGGTCTAGGCTCAGGGACCACCCACACAGGAGCTCAAGGCAGCAGAGGGCACCTGGCTAGGAAACATAGTAAGATGTAGTTGTGGGACAAAGGGGTGGAGTGGTTTGAGCATGGTTCATTCAGCCATACATGCACCAAAATCCTCACCCCACTACTCTGTGTGGCTATGGGCAACTGACTCTGAGCCTTGGATTCCTTATGAACATGTAAGACAATCCTTCCTCATGCCACAGTTCAAAGGTGTAACCTGACAGAGCCCAACGCCCAATACCCTGGGCACTAAAAGCAGCTGTGATTGCTGTAGGAGAGGGTAGGTGGACAAGGGCAGGCACAACTTCCTCAGGGAAGGCTTATGAGAAGAGGTGGCACTGGCACTGAGCCTTGAAGAATGCATGGGAATCCATGTGTAAAGGGGCCACCACACAAGGCTGTGGCAGCAGGGACTGGAGGGGGAAGCCCAGCGCAGATGGTCACTATGTAGCCTTCGGGTCACTACTGCAAGGAGCCACTAGCCTACAGAAAGGTTTTTGTTTTCAGGGTTAAAAAAAAAAAATCCCTTCAGCTGGTGTATCAGTCAGCTTTCCCACAGCTGGCATAAAATGCCTGAGATACACAACTTGAAGAAGGAAATGGTTTATTTGGCTCAAGGCTTCCGAAGTTTTGTTCCATGGTTAGTTAATCCCACTGCTGTGGGTCTAAGGTGAGGCTGAATAGCATGGGGGTTGGGAGGCAAAGCTGCTCACCTCTTGGTGGCCGAGAAGGAGCCAGATTGTATCAGGGCCAGACATCATCTCCAAGGTCCCAGACTCACGACCCACTTCCTCCAACTGGACCCTAATGGCCCATTCACCTGTGAACTTACAGGTGAGTTACCCCATTGATGACATCTGTGCATTCTCCAGGGGTCTCTTAATCCAGTCAGGTAAACAGCTGAGATTAACTGGAATAGCTGGTGACAAAACTCAGGGGAGGTGTGCCTTGCTAACATGCCGAAGGCCCTGGGTTCAATCCCCAGCACCACTGCCGCATTTTCTTTGATGAACTTCTTGGTGTGAAATGCCTCAGGGGTTAAAACTGCTGGGTGAATATGCTGCACTGAGCCCTGAAAACCTTGGGGCATGTGTGCCTGCAAAACCCTGCTCCCTCACCCTCCGTGACCCCGGCACAGGACCAGATGGCCTCAGAGCCTACTGCAAGGCCAGATACTGGCAGCCCCACACCTTCCCCAACCAACCAGGCAGGACAAATGTTCATTTGTTAGAGTTGGAAGCAGCATCTCCCTTTTACTAGCTAGTGTAAAAAAGAGAGACAGAGAAAGAAGAAAAAAATAAGTCTTTTTCCAGCCAGACTACATTTCCTGCCTCTGAGAGGGTGAGAATTTGCTCTTGGAAGGAAATAAAGCATCTCCTGTCTGGAGCTTCCTCTTTGAAGCCCCATGAATATACATGGTGACAGGCAGACAGCTTTGAGATGCTAACAAGCCTGCCTCACCTTGGGAAATTGGGGTCACTGGCTTTGAGGGGGCCTTGGCTGGGAACTGCTGGGGTGGAGAGGAGGTGATGGATACTGGAGACTCAAGCTGGCCCAGCACAGACCCTGGGCAACTCCTTTCGAGCCTTTACTTTCTCACCCGCAAAATAGCGACCCTCCCTGGGGCTGCTAGGGAGAGAAGAGGATGCAGAGTGAAGCTGCCAGTGCAGCACAGGGTCCACGGCAGGCACTCAATCCATGCTGCTATTTATTCTGTAGAACCTCAGGGTAGGCAAGGACCAGCAAAACAACTGACAGAGGTAGGGGAAGTTTGGCGTGGCAAACAGTCCAATCTGTGTCCAAATCCCTGCTTGGCCTGTCACTACACGCTTGGGCAACAAAACCTTTTGGCTCCAGACTTTCCAAAGGCTGGCTCCTCTGTAACACTCTAGGCCTCAACTCAAAGGGTTCCCTCAACCCAACCCTGCTCAGGCAAGGTCTTTCCTGATAGATCCCTCCTATTCTGTTGTGCTCTACCACAGCATTTTGCCCAACAGCAATTATCTCATTTTTGTTATTTCCTCCTTTACTTGCTTAGGTCTGTGTGAGACAGGGACCACGTCTGTCTCTGTGACACTTAGGCTAAGTGTCTGTTGAATGCCTGCGAGAGATAAGCCAAAGCTTCCACTTCCGCATGGGCCTCTAGTGACGTGGGGGACTCAGCTGCCAAGCAAACCTCCTTCTTGGGCCCCTCTCCCCTGGGACAGATGGGGGCCTGGCTGAGGATAGCCAGGCAAAGGGCCAGCAGCTTGAGTGACCTCTGCCTGCTTCCCAATAAAGCCCAGACTGCAGGTCTAATTGTTACAACTCTGCAGCATAGTCAGTTAATGAGGCAGATTAATGTTCCCATGTTAGTCCCTTTCCTTCCTTGGCCTTTAAGGAGCTAGAAGAAGGGAGGCCAGGTTGCAGGGGATGGACTACTGGGAAGCTGGGGTGCCTGACCCTCACCCAACCCCGCTGTCTCCCCTCTCCCACCATTCTCCCTGCTCCCTGACACTGGATTGGCCGCAAATGGCAGGGATACTTCAGTGTGTGGGCATTCGATAGGGGACCTGTTTGCTCACCAAGGGAAAGGAACCATCCCGCGGCTAAAAGAGGCAACTGAGGCCCAGAGGGTGGAGTGGACACTCCAGACCCTGGACAGACTGTCTCTCTCCCGCATGATCCTCACCTCCCCAGCTCTGGACTACTAGCCCCGCAACCTCCTCATTTGGATCTGAATCAAGGCAACCAGTGATGACGACGATCATCATAACGGTAACATGACCACAGCTAACATTACTGTCTATTGGGCCTTGAGATAATAACTAAAAAGTCCCTGAAACCTACACAACTCCATGAGACAGGTGCCTTTACATGCTAATTTAATCATTTATTAAATTTAATTAATTAATTTATTTTGGTGTTTTTGAGACAGTCCAGGCTGGTCTCGAATCGGCGGCAATCCTCCCATCTCAGCCTCTTGAGTGCTGGGATCACAGGCATGTGCCACCACACCAGGCAACAGGCCAATTTTGTAGGTAAGGAAACCAAGGCACAGAGAACTGAAGGCACCTGGGTGAGGTCACACAGTAAGCAGCTCTGACTCTAGAAGCCATATTCCCCCCCAAGCTCCACTTGCTGCAACCCAGGCACTGGCTGTGGGGATTCATCACCTAGCTCCTCTTCAGTCTTGCTGCCCTTACTACCATGGCCAGGATCCCCATAAAAATCTTCTTTTGGATCCCTGGCAACACATGCCACACTGTCCCCAACCCCAGGCATGCTGAACTGGCTGCCGAGACCAGGTGTGGTGGTGCATGCCTATAATCCCAGTGCTGGTGGCGCTGAAAACAGGAGGATCATTATAAGTCTAAGCTGTGTAGTGAGACCCTATACCAAATACATTAAAAAAAAAAAAAAATCCTTCTCTGGACTAGACCAGATAGGGAATTCTCGTCCCTTCATAGGACAGCTCTACAAGAATGAGTTAGACTGGGTTTTCACTATCATCATTTCCCCTCCTCATAACAAAAATAAGGTAGAAAACTGGAAGAAATCAGAAAGGCATTTAGAAGATAAAATCATCCTTCCCCCAGAGATGATCACTTCTGATGTGATGATGTGTATTCTCCCAGCCTTTTTGTTTTCCACCCATAATCATCATAATGCCATCCCCCCAGCCACAAGTTTTGCTTTTTCACTTTGCTAAATGTCTGGCCCTGTGCTGAATACCTTGCACACATCATTTCACTTAACTCTCAGTACAATTAAATTTTATTTACCCACATGCATGCTTGCCTACTTTATAGATAGAAAACAGGTTCAACAAGGTACAGTAGTTAGTACAGGGTCACCCAGCTGGTCAGTAATACAACTAGATTCAAACTCACAACTATATCACGCCAATAATTTGAACTGTTTCCTCATAACTTTCTGAAGCAGGAACCACCAACTCAATCCAGCACAGAAGTCTAGGTTTTGTGCTAATTCTTCATAAAGTGAAAGTACCAGCCCCCCAAAGGGGTCGCAGTGTACACATCTCACAATCTCACAATCAGGCTTAAGAAGGCTTATTTCCCCCACATTTTTTTTTTTTTTTTTGTCTTTTTTGAGACAGGGTCTTGCTATGCAGGTCAGGCTGGTCTTGAGCTCACTTTTGTAGCCCAGGCTGGTCTCAAACTCGCACCAATCTTCCTGCCTCAGCCTCCCAAGTGCTGGGATTACAGGCATGCACCCCCACGCCCAGCTCCCCCACATTCTTGCCTATACTGGACCTTACTTTTTAAACACTTACTTGTTGTGTATGCTAACAACATATGCCACTGATTTTTCCAGTGACATTTCTTTAGTTGCACTATTTTTAGCCTCTGCATTAAACTGTGCTCAACTTGTCAGGGGCTGATGTTTGCCAGTTGGAGACCCTATTCTTCTATGTATCAGCAGAGGCGGCACATAGGAGAAGCTGAGTGATCATTAAGGGGGGCACCTTGGACGCTAGAAACAAGACTGATCGGACTCAGGGTGCCAGGAATTAGGTATATACAATCTACCTCATGGCTGAAGAAATCAAGTCAAGTGACCTCCACTAAATTTTTGATTCCGGTTCTGCCTCTGTCCTTAACCTGTATTCTGCTATATGTAAAGTTACTATACAAGAAGCTTCAGATCCATTTAAGAAATATTAAGAGAACTACACTAAGGTAAATCATAATTTTGAGACTGGGTCTTAACATATAGTTCAGGCTGCCATTTCACTTTCTATGTAGCCCAGGCTGGCCTTGAACTTTTGATGATCTGCCTGTCTCAGTATTACAAGTGCTAGGAGTACCATGGCTAGTAGAAAAGTTTTAAAAGTAGCCATAAAAAGGCATGCTACAAGCCAGGCATGGTGGCACACGCCTGTGGTCTCAGCACTTGGGAGGCTAAGGCAGGAGGATCAGTGTGAGTTCGAGACAATCCTGGGCCACAAAAGTGAGCTCAAGGCCAGCCTGAACTGCACAGTGAGACCCTGTCTCAAAAAGACAAAAAGACAAAAAAAAAAAAAAAAAAGGCATGCTACATATTGCAGGAAAAGGTAGAGTTTCAGCAAATTCTGTGTCAAAACAATGCTATGGAACAATATCTTTAAAGTACCGAAAGAAAAAAAAAAACTATGAGTTTGAAATTCTATGACCAGTAATAATAGCTTGGGAAAATAAAATAATGATGTTTTAGACATAGAAAAATGGGAATAACAATAATAGCTATATTATTGGTTTTTTAACTAAATGGTCAGTTATCTTTTAGTAGATTTAAGTATTGAGAAAAATAGTTGTATATATTTTCCCATATAGTTTCCATTTCTAGTATTCTTTATTGGTTTATGTAGAACTGCATTCCTCTAAATTCTAAAGAAGGCAGAAATACAGGAAAAAAGTGAATAAAGAATAGAAACAACAAATATAAAACAAATTGCAAGATCAAAGACTTAAGCCTAACTATGCCAATAGTCACATTAAATGTCAGTTTGAATGTCCCAACTAAAAGGCAAAGACTTTCAGATTGGATTTTTAAAAAAGAATCAACTATATGTTGCCTACAGGAAATGTACTTCAAAAACATAACTGGGTTAAAAGAAAAAAGACAGGAAAATATAGGCCATTTTAACAATGACCCACAGAAAATCAGAGGGTTACATTAGCATCAGAAAAATACTTTTCAGTAGTAAGGAAGTTCATTTTATACAGATAAACATGTTGGTTCACAAATAATAATAGTAAATATTTATGCATCTACAAGCAAATCTTCAACGTATATGGAGAAAAAGGTGATCCAAATGCAAGGGAAAAAGATAAATACCTAATTATAGTCAGAGATTTCTATACCTCTCCCTCAGTAATTGATAGAACAAGTAGACAGAAAATCAATAGGATTCTGCTGTGACTGTGTCTAGAGGTTCCCCAAAGCCTCAGGTGGTCAGAGGGACTTTTCAGAGGGGGCTGGATCCAGTGTGTGATGCTGGGATTCAGGGCGTGTGATTACTAGATGAGTCCACTGCTTGGTTCAAATGTGGACAATGGCAGGGCCCACCCAGGGCGTGAGTGCTACCCATCCTCACACCCAGAGTGTGTAGCCTGGGTAGACTGGAAGAGTCAGAAAGAAGGCTGCCATCCTCCCTTGCTGCTTGCTACCTGTGCAGCCCCTGCCTTCCGCCTTCCACACTATGAACTGTTTCTGTTCTCTGTGACCCCACCTTGTGTTGGAGTCCACTGGTTTTAGCCTGAAACCTCCACAAACTGTGAGCCAAAATATATATTTCCTCCTTCAACTTTGAGAGTCATGTACTGTATGATTCCACTTAAATTAAATGTCCAGATTGAACAAATCCATAGAGGCAGAAAGCACATTAGTGGGTTCCCCCAGATTTTTATGCTTTTATTTTATTTTTTTGGTACTGGGAATCAATTCAAAGACTGAAAGTGAAAGATTGGGTAGGGGACAAAAAGAAGGGGTTCACAGTTTCTTTTTGGAGTAATGAAAATGTTCTAAAACTGACATTGTAACTCTTGTACAACTGGATCAAACCCATTAAAAACACCTGCCTGAGACAGCACCAAAGCCACTGATTCATACAATCTAAATTTAAACCTAAATACAATCTAAGTTTTCAATAAAGCTGCTGTATTTTAAAATAATGCCACAAAAATTTCTGGAAGTATACAAATTACCAAAGTCCATGCAAAAAGATCTAGGTAACCTAAATAACCCTGCATTTGTTAAAGAACTGAATTTGTAGATTAAAAAAAGTTTCTACAGTAGCTGGGTGTGGTAGTGCCTGCTTGTAATCCCAGCACTTGGAAAGCTGAGGCAGGAGGATTACTGCAAGTTCAAGACCCACCTGGGCTACAAAGTGAGCTCTGTTTGAAATGCATAGAGAGACCCTGTCTCAAAGAGACCCCAAAAAAGACAAAAAAAATCTATAATTTTTTTCCCTATGATTACATAGGAAGAAATAAGTTCTGGTATTTTATTGCATAGTATGATAACTAGGGTTTTCTTTATTGTTGTTGTTTGTTTGTTTGTTTTGGCTGGCTTAGGCTGCCTTAAGGGTGGGTGTGGGGATTGGGCCACCATCCCCTGTGCCTGACTGGGAATACCCACACAGGCACTTAAACCACTGAGCTGCCCTGAAAGCACCCTGGTCTGATAACTATAAATAACAACTTTGTACCATATATTTCAAAAAAGCTAGAAAAGGGTATTGGATGTTTTTATCACAAAAAAAATTGTTTGAAGGGAAAAATATACTTATCCTGATTTGAACATTATATAATGTATATATTGCTGAAATATCATATTGTACTCTATAAATATGTAAATTCTTATTCAAAATTAAAAATTTTATTTAGAGCAGAAAAATGATATAATCATTAACGCCAGGAATAAAAAAATATACATTCAAGTGAAAATTTTAAGGAAAGATTTTTCACAAGGAAAATACAAATGTTGACCAGCATGCTGGCTGAAATCTATCATCCTAGCACTCTGGGAGGCTGAGGCTAGAGGACTAGAAGTTCAAGTCAGGGGCTGGCGAGATAGCTCAGTGGACTAAGCACCTGCTTTTGCAAGTGCAGGGACCAGGGTTCAGTCCTCAGCACCATGTGGAACACCATAGAACACCAGCTCCAGCACCCCTGGGGCATGCTGAGCCTGCAACTGGGTCTGGGCATGGTAGCACATGGCCTGTAATCCCAGAGCTGGGGAGGCTGAAAACAGGAGGATCACTGTGAATCCAAGCTGCATAGTGAGACCCTGTACCAAATACATGAATGAAACAGAAATGAACAAAGAAATTCAAGCCAGGTTGGGCAATTTAGTGATTTTATAAGATTGGCTAAAAAAAAAAAAAAAAAAGGCTGGGGGCGGGCGTAGTGGTGCACCCCTATGATCCCAGCACTTGGGAGGCTAAGGCAGAAGGATGGGTTTGAGTTCAAGACCAGCCTGGGCTACATAAGTGAGCTCAAGACCAGCCTAAACTGCATAGTGAGACCCTATCACCAAAAGACAAAAAAAAAAAAAAAAACGGGTTGGGGATGTAGCTCTGTGTAATGGCTCAGGTTAAGTACCCAGTATGGAACGTGAAAAAAAAAAAAAAAACAAGAAAAAAGAAAAGAATTTCAAGCAATTTTTCTAAACAATTCTTTCTGGAGAATTTACTACAATTAGATTTTAGTAAATCTAATTTAGCAATATTTTAACAGAATAATAGGCTATGGTCAAATGGGGCTCCTACTAAGCAGGCACAGTGAGTTTCAGATTTGAAAAATCAATCAATGTGATTGATTGTATTGTCTGTCAAACTAAAAAAGAAAAACCATAGGGTCATCTCACTAGACACAGAAAATGCATTTGACAAAATCCAACATGATTCGTGATTTTAAAAATTCTCAGCACATTAAGAATAGAAGAAAACTTCCCCCTCCACTTGCTAAAGGACATTTACAAAAGCTGCACAGCTCACAGTGTACCAGTACATCATGATGAAGACGGGGTGCCTTTCCCTAAGACCAGAGACACACTGAGGATATGCAGTCTCACCACTCCCACTGCGCATGCAGGTTCCACCAGGGCCTTTAGGCAGGGGACAGAATGAAAGTATCTAGGCTGGAAAGGGAGACAGAGCAATCTCTTTGCAGAGGACACATTTATCCTTATAGAAAATCCAACCAAATCCACACACATGCAAAAAAAAAAAAAAAAAAAAAAAACCCACTATACAAGGGGTGATTGAAAGATAGGATGTTTAAAGTTTTTAAAAAATGTATTTATGGTAGAAGACAAATTGCCAAGAATGATAGCTTACTGATATGAAAGCATGTATTTTGAGTGTACTGGGAAGGTTAATAGTAATGTGACTTTTACTGTAATAAATTTTTAAAGTTTAAGTATTTGCTATGTTTTATGATCACCCTTGTCGAGCAAAGGTTTGGGTGCAATTTGTGTCAAATAAGATCTAAAGATGTTCGTATTTACCCCATCCACTTTATTCACCTTATCTGGTACTGTGCAACTTCTGGCTCTTTGCCAAAGTTAAAATGACTGTGAGAATAGGGTTTTGAACTGGTTGAGGCATTAGGGCAGCAACAACGACAATGTAACTAAAGACACTCATGACAGAGGGCTTCGTGAACTGCTTTAGAAAGTGACAAAAACAAAGGGTAAGTGTGCGTAAGGTAGTGGGAGCATCTTGAGGATTCATGGCAACGTGTCTTCTACTATAATACATTTTTTAAAATTTAAACTTCTACTGTATTTTTCATTTATGGTATATTTCACACCTCATGATTAGTAAGTAATTTTACAGAGTAGCAGAATACTAGATCAATACATAAAGATCAATTTTATTCCTATATGTGAGCTATGAACACAAATTTTAAAATTTAAATGCCATTTATAATAGCATATTTACATATAAAAATATGTGCAAATCCTGGATATGGAAAATTAAAATATTGCTAATGTAAGTATTATATTAGTCAGCTTTTTGTCACTGTGGCAAAATACCTGACACAACTTCAAAAGGGCGGGTTTATTTTAGCTCCAGGTTTCTGCGTGTGGTCACGGGAGCTACTGCTCCTGGGCCATGTGAGACAGTGTCATAGCAAGAGCACCCAGCCAGGCAGCCAGGAGGCAGTGAGAGGGAGAGGGGCTGGGGACAAAAGGTGCTTTCTACGGATGCCCCCCGTATGCCTGCATGCTCCAAAGGTCTCCACTCTCTGCATTCCACTATGGAGTCCTCTGCTGAGGAGAGCAACACGTCATGCTGCAGTCACCTCTCTGGGCCTCACCTCTGAATACTGCAGCCCTAGGGACTGAAGCCTCAGCACGGGAGCCCACACGGCATAGCCTACACAATTCATAAAAACTATTTTAGAAAAATTAAGGGCCAGCCAGATAGCTCAGCACACTAAAGCACCTGCTTAAGCAGAGTACAGCAGCCAGGGTTCAATCCTCGGCATGCCATGCCAGCCCCAGCCCCGGGTAGCTCTGAGACTGAGATTGAGAACGGGCATGGTGGCACATGCCTGTAATCCCAGCACTTGGGAGGCTGAAAACAGGAGAATCACTATGAGTCCAATCTACATAGTGAGACCCTGTACTAAATACATTTTTTTTTGACAGCTATGTTTTACTTTATTTTTACACATAAGGAAAACAACCAATTGATTAAGCAGTTCTAGAATGCTTAGTATTTAGGGATAGAGAAGGAAATGAAGGCAGAAGGCAAACTCATTTCCTCTCAAACATATTACTCCAAGTGTCACGCAAACTCAGCTCAACACATTAACACTGGTATTCAATACAGAAAGTGGAACAGAAGGGGCACGAGGACTGAAGAGCTGCCAGGGCTGGTGGGGGGGGGCAATGCTTCAACAAGCTTTACACTACCTAAGTAGCTCACATCCCAGTCTCATCACACTGTTCTATGTCAGGGTAACTAAAACATGCAGAAATCCTGACAGGACATAGTGATACACGCCTGTGATCCCAGCATTGTGGAGGCTGAAGCAGGATTACCCTGAGTTCAAGGCCAGCCTGGCCTATACAGTGG
Source organism: Myocastor coypus (assembly GCA_004027025.1). Taxonomy (NCBI): domain Eukaryota; kingdom Metazoa; phylum Chordata; class Mammalia; order Rodentia; family Myocastoridae; genus Myocastor; species Myocastor coypus. Next base: position 48,778 of record PVJA010005677.1, read on the forward strand.
AATTCGGCTTTAAAAGTTGGGGAGGGCTTTGAGGGGAGGTACAGAAATCCCAATAACTCGCCATTTGCCCAGCTGTGTTTCACATGGCATTTCCATAAGCCATGCCCTGGTTCAAATTCTGTACAGGAAGTTTCCATTGCTGTCAGAGACCTCCTGCCCCTTCTGCACTGTTTTGCTGCTGAAGTTCTGGTCATCTGCCTCATTCGCCTTCCACTCTTCCAGTTTCTTGGCACTTGGCAAGCCATGGCTGTTAGTGCTTCCAGTGCTTGCATAGTCACCAATGGAGGACTTCAGCTCTCTCTGATGAGCTGAGGCTTTGGTGATGGGCACAAAGCTCTCTTTCTCCAAGGCCTGGGTTCCTTTATTCCTTCCCCTCTGTCCCTGTGAAGCAGCTGTACTCTGAGTGCTGGACTCTAGTGTTGTCAGAGCTGAGCTGTGGCTCTGACCTCTGGATAAGGCTTCCTGCCCAGGTAGCAGCAAAGGGTCCAATGCACTGTAGCCTGCAGTGAGGCTCTTCTCACTATCTTTAGGGCCCCATGGCTGCTGCACCAGGTGGGGAAGCCCAGCCTTCTTAAGGACTTTTTGATCCTGTTTCTGTTTCTGCTTCAAAGTGGGTACAAATTTACTTTTCAAAACCCTTCGAATAACATCGGTGCTGACATCAAAGCCCTTGGCCAACTGGGAAACTGACCAGGAATCTGCAAATTCCTTGTGTAGATAGAGGATCTGGTCCATGGCTTCCCACGTTAGGGTTCTGGGAGGGGGACCTGGCGGTTCCATCTGTCTCCGAATTTTGTGGAGTTGAACTGCTTTCTTCTGCTGTTTCAGGGTGCTAAGGGAGAGAACCAATGGCAGAAGCCATGTGTGCAAGCAAGAGGGTTTTTGAAGAATTTCAGGCTTAAATCAAATAGTCCAGTCGTCTTCTCTCTGTCCGCAATGGCAACTGGGCCATGTCTGGAAGCTTAGAGCTGCTCTTTACAAGGCCCCAGAATCTGAACACCTAGAATAGTAACTGCTTGTAAGCGATCCCTAAATACATTTTTTAAAAATTAAATAAAATAAGATGCATTGTTCATGGGATAGTGGACTTAATACTGGTCCACATACATCTTGTATCTTGATTCTTTTTATTTCTTTTTTCTGTTCTATGCCATCTCCCTCTATCACCTGCCCATTTCCAGTCTGTTGCCTATTATCTTTCTTTGATTTTGTTTCTAAACTTACTTATACTTTAGGAGTCTAACATAAAAGAAACCATGTGATGGAATCACCTTCTACAGATGATTAATTTCACTAGCATTGTGGACCTAAGGTGCATCCAGTTTCCTACAAATGACCAAAATTATCCTTATTTATGGCTGAGTAGTACTCCATTGTGTTAGACACTATACTGTACCATGCTTTCTTTACCCTTTCATCTGGTGATGGGCACATAGGGTGCTTCCAAGATTTAGTAATTAGGAGTTGTGCTACTATAAACACAGATATGCATATATCAGCATATATGATATAATATGATGTTTTATTTTTTATCATGTAATATAATGTTTTAAACTCTTTTGTTTACTTTTTTTTTTTTTTTGAGACCACGTCTCTATGTAGTTCAGGCTGGTCTCACGGATCCTAATGCCTTACCCTCCCAAGTGCCTGGCATTGGCTTGGTTTTTTGAAACAGGGTCTCACTACATAGTTCAATTTGCCTTGAACTCACTATTTAGCCCAGACTGGCCTCAGTCACTTGGCAATCCTCCTGCCTCAGCCTCCTGAGTGCTGGAATTATAGGTGTGCACCATCCTATCTGGCTTCCAATGGGAAGATATCCAGAAGAGGTTTAGCTGGGTGAAGTGTAATTTCTAGTTTTTGAGGTTTTGAGGACTCTCTGTACTGATATCCACAGTGGTTGTACTAGTTTATACCAAGATTTTTTGAATTCTTAATGATAGTTAGTCTTTCAGGAGTGTTATGGTTTATGTCTAGTTGTCCCCCCAAAGCCTCATGGAGTCATTGGGCAGGGACTTCTAGAGTTTGAGACTTGATCCATGATCCCTGGGATTATGGGTTTTAGTACTGATGGGATTATGGGTGGAAGTACTTCTGGGATTATGGGTGTAGCCTAGGGCGGGAGCTAAGGCGGAGAGCCTGAATGTAATATAACGAGAGACAGAGAGACAGACTGGAGCTCGAGCTGTTGCTGCTGCTCTGCTGCCGTGTTGGTTGGCTACCTCTGCCACCATTTTGTTGCTGTTCCGCCGCCATGAACTGGATGCTCTCTGCTCTGTTCCACTCAGCCTTGGGCCAGCCGAATATGGACTGAAACCTCCACAAACTGTGAGCCAAATAAACCTTTCCTTCCTTCATCTTGAGTGTCGGGTATTTGTCTCAGCAACGAGTGAAAAGTAACTAATACAAGGAGTAAGATGGAATCTCACTATTGGGTTTTGTTGTGGTTGCTTTTTTTTTTTTTTTTTTTGTATTTTCGGGAAGGGTCTAGAGGGTGCTCAGGGTCTCACTACTAGATTGGACTTGGAGTAATCCCCCTGTTTACAGACTCCCAAGAGCTAGGATTACAGGCACAGGCTACCATGCCCAGTCTCAATTGCATCTCAGAGTGCCCTGTGAGTAGGGTTGGCATGGCCTATCATTTATTATTTTGATTTGCATTTCTATAACGATGAAGGATACTGAACATCTTTTATGTATTTATTGGCCATTTGTACTTCACATTTTGAAGTGTCTATTCATTTCAACTTCCCTTTCTCTTTATCAGGCCTTTTATTTTGTGTCAGGGTCTGATTTTTTTTGAGGTCTTTATATATTATAGATATTAGTCCTTTGAGGAGCAGCTGACACATTATTTGCCCATTCTGTACACTGTCTCTTCACTTTGTTGGTTGTTTCCTTTGCTGTACAGAAGCTTTTTAATTTGATATGATTCCATTTATTGGCTGTTGGTGTTACTTCTTGTACTGTGTTCTGGTTAGAAGGTTCTTGCCTATGCCATGTCTGGAAGAATTCTGCCTATCTTCCAACAGAAAGTAATCTAGGTCTGTGAACCATTTCTATGCAGTGCTAGTACAAGGTGAGAGATATGGGTCTAGCATTCATTTTTCTACATGTGGATAATGAGTTTTCCTACCACCATTTGTTAAGGAGGCTATCTTTCTGGAGGGCCTCATTTCAAAACAGTGTAATTATAAAAATAGACAAAAAAGATTAATGGAACAGAAGAGTCCAGAAAGAGATCCATATACTTGTACATATGGATAACTTTTTTTCCCCCATACTGAAGACTGAGCCCAGAGCCCATGTACACTATACTCTCTTTGATATCAGGAATTAAACTCAGGACCTTGAGCTTGCCAGGCAGGAGCAGCACCACTGAGCTGTATCCCCAGCAATAACTGGTTTTGCATGGAGAAGCAAAAACAATGCCACAGAGTCAGGACAGCTTTTCAGCAAATGGTGTTGAAAAAAATGACACTTGAAATTTAATCTAGGGGCTGAGGAGATAGCTCCATGGCACAAGTGCCTGCCTGGCAAGTGCAAGGTCATGAGTTCAAACCTTGGTCCCGCAAAAAAAAAAAAAAAAAAAAAAAAAAAAATCTATACTTCCCATACTACGCAACAATTAAGTTGAGGTGGACCATAATTCTAAATACAATATCTAAAATATAAAACTTCAAGAAAAATCATAAAGGAAAATTTTATAATTTTGGGTTGAGCAAACATTTCTTATATATGGTAATACTCAGTATGGTTTCTAAGAGAACAAATTGATAAAGTGAACATAAAAATTAAAAACATCTGCCCTGTGAGGTACTTTTTTTTTTTTTTCAGGACTGGGGTTCAAACTCACGACCTTGCACTTGCCACTCAGGTACTTATGCCATGGAGCTATCTCCCCAGCCCCCTGTGAAGTATTCTTAAAGAAATATCCAAGCTATAGATTGGGAGAAAACATTCACAAACCATGTATCTTTTATAGGACTTGCATCTAGAATATGAAGAGAGTTCTCAAATATGCATCATAAAAATAATCTAATTTTTAAGTGGACAAAAGATTTGAACATATACTTTACCAAAGAAGGTATATGAGTAGTGAACAAGCTCATGAAAAGATGTTCAACATGACTGTCACTACAGAGTTGAAAGCTGATACTACAATGAGATACCACACTTATTATACTAGAAGGGGCGATTATGCCAACAATTGGTGGGAATGTGGAGGAGCTGCAATTCTCATACCCTGGTAGTGGCAAATTAAAAATACACAGCCACTTTGGAAAAGCCTAGTAATTTCTTCTAAAAGTTAAACATACACCTGCCATATTGTTCAGCTATTCCTCTCCTTGGGATTTACCCAAGATAAATGAAACATGTTTATGCAAAGACTTGTTCATAGATTATTTGTAATAATCCCAGCCTGGAAACAAATCTAAATGCCCATTAATAATCAAATGAATAAGATAGCACAGGTAGATAGAATGGACTATTGCTCAGCTATAAAAAAGAAACAAACTACTGATACATGGATGAATCTCCAAATAATCTCACCTAATTATGCTAATCAAAAAAAGCAAGGCAAAAAGGAATACAGAATGTATGGTCCATTTATATAGGATTACAGAAAATACTAACTAACCCTTGTATGGGGGTGGGAAGGTCAGAGTGGGGCAGAGGAAGGAACAACCACAAAAGGCCACGTGGAACTATCAGGAGCAAGGGCCAAGTCCACTGCCACGATTATGGAGATGACTTCATAGGTAAATGGATTTGTCAAAACTTATCAATCTGGATACTTCAAATATGTGCGATTTACTCCCTGTCAATTATAACTCAATAAAAAACTTTTTTTTTTAAAGGAAACTAAATCAAGCTTATACTGGGAAAAAGAGATCACACTACCATATCTCCATTGGCTCTTTTAAATTTGATATTCCAAAACTGTCTTGGAATTTTAAGACTCATCTGTTTAAAGATCCATAATCATTTATTTCCAGAATGTAAACACACCTCATTCTGTCACTTGAAGACAACTAAGCTGAGATGCTGAGATGCATTTGTACCAAGTAAGATGATGTGATTCTAAATCACTACTGTTAAAATATACCACCCATATCTGAGATCCCACGAATCCATCACTTTATCACCTCCGGCTTTTCCCCAAACACGACAGCTCTCATTCCATCATCAGAATTAAATCATCTCCCCCTTGAGAGTCCCTAGTGCAACACTGAGGAAGAGGGATGTGCTTCTGCCACTGGAGCACACAGGGGCAGGGAACTGGAGCAAGACACAGCAGTGGTCGCCCCCACCACGCGAGTAATTCCAGACAGAGCAGCCTGCAGGAGACAGTGACTGAAACTACAGCAGACACACCTAATGATTTGGGTTTTGTTTTTTCAGTATTCTTTACATTTCACTTTTATTTATTCTTCAATAGGGGGGCTTTGCAAAGAGCAATTTTAGGTTTATGGAAAGAACTGAGCAGAAAGTCCAGGGTTCCCGCATCCTGGACTTACCCCTTCCCTTCACTCCTACTATTAACATCTTGCACGATGCATGTTTGCACAGTTGACTGACCGACACTCTTGTGTTATTGCTAAGTAAGGTATGTGGCTCATATTAATGTTCACTCTGTTGTACATTGTATGGGTCCTGATAAATGTGTGGTGTCACACGGCCACCACTGCGTACCATACGGCACAGTTTCAGCACCTTAAAATCCCTCAGTGTCTCGCTGCTTACTCACCCTCCTTCCCATCCCCGTCCCCTGATAATCACTGATCTTTTTACTGTCTCTGAAGTGTTACCTTTTCTAGAATGTCATATGCAGGTAATTAGAAACAGAGTCTGTCGGATTTTCAGACTGTTCTCATTCACTTAATTGCATTAAAGGCTGCAGGTCAAACTGGGCAGGGTGGCACATGCCTATAATACTAACACCTGAAGACTGAGGTGGGAGGATCACTGAATTCAGAGCCTGCTTGAGACCCTGTCTAAAAAAAAAAAAGAAAGAAAGAAAGCTACTCCATGTCTTTTTGCAGTTTGATAACTTTTTTAAAAAATTGCCAAATAATATTTCATTGCATGAATGTACCAGTTTATTCTTTCACTCATTTATTGAAAAATAATCTGATATTGAAGGTTACTGCTATTACTTTCTTTTATAGTTCTTCAAATGATGTAAACATTGAAACAACTGAAACGTCCAGCCCTCGGGACCTGGTTTGAGGCAGTCTGGACACTGAGTAGGCTTAGTAGCTACAATGACCTGGAGGATGTGGAGCCCCTGGAACTCTCACACTCGACCAGTGGGAATGAAAACTGGTACGACCACTCCTGAAGACTATTTAACAGTATCCAGTAAAGCTGAACATATTCACTGCCTGTGACCTGGAAGCTCTCCTCTGGGACTCACACCCACCAGAAACAACATTGTAAGTGTCCTAAAAGACATCTATGAGAAACTTCAAAGGAACACTATGCAAATAATCCAAAGCTGGAAATATGCCCAACAGTCATAGCAAGGAGCAGGCCCCAGTACATGGAAGCCTAGGGCAAGAGGATCACTGTGAGTTTGAGGCCAGTGTGGGCTACAAAGTGAGTGCAAGGCCAGCCTGAACTGCAGTGAAACCCTGTTTCAAAAAGACCTAAACAAAAAACCACAACAGAATAGAGTATGAAATAGCCACTCTGTGGAATACCAGGCAGCAATTCAAAGGAATGAATCCTCCAGCCACACAACAGTGATAAACCTCATTGACAAAGTGCTGAGCAGGAGAAGCAAGACACAAAAAGGGAGCATTCTGCATGATTTCATATAGGAAGGTCCAGAAAGATAAAGCTGAGCTATGGCTTTAGAAACAGGGATACCGGTTGCCTCTGGGGGTAGAGGTGGGGGATGAACTGGAAGAGGCAGGACTAAGCCCATGGGAAAGCCAGGAAGATCCTACAGTGGGTCAGCATGGTGGCTACACCAGGACGCGCCAAACACTTAAAATGAGTGTATTCCGCAACACATATGTTACACCTCAATTCCCACATCTGAAATATAGTTTAATTCTGACTCACTGACTCAGAAAGATGGTCAGTGCAACAACGGCTGCAGACAAGCAGGACTAATATGACCTTATTTATGCTAAATCATCCACACAGCTGCACTCCATGCACAGAAAACTCCACAGTTATCCAAGCTATCACTTGCAGGCTGTTGCTGTATGCCAGGTGCGTCTCAGGCACTGTATCCTGCCATTCAACCGCATCTCCTCAAGAAGTAGGGCGATTACTGACCCCACCTGACAGGTGATGAGTCCCAGGCACCGAAGACTTGGGCACTTTGCTCGGAGTTAGCCAGCTAATAAGTAGCACGGGCTGGATTAGAATCCAGGCCTTCTGGCACCAGAGCCACACCCTTATGTAAATCCCCGACCACAACCGCAGCCCACAAGGCACCATGCAGTCTGGTTCCTGCCACGCTCTGATGCTCTTCCTCCTCACCCCAACATTCCAGGCTCACGACAGGGTCTCTTTCTCTCTTCCCTGAAAACACGGCCTCTCTTAGGGTTTCCTTAGCCATGCGTGCCTGTTTCTCCTCCTCCTTGTAGGGTACTTTTCCATCATCCTTACATCTCACTCAAGTATCACCTCCACCAGGAAGACTTCATGGCTTCCACTGTGGGCTCTTAATTTCTTTTCCTGCAAGCCTCATCACTGTTCTGTCTGCCTTTTTTTTTTTTTTTTGTACTGGGAATCAAACTCATGGCCTTGCCAGGCAGACACTGTACCACTGAGCTTTATCCTCAGCTTGCCTGCTTTTGAGTTCTTAAGGGCTGCATATGTCCATACACTCAGAGCTGTATCTTCTGCCCACCCAGGGCCTCACACAGAGTGGCCCTCAAAAAACATTTGTTAATGGCTGAATGCACCTGCAGGGCAGACTGACATGGAGAGATGTTTAGAAGGCTGACATCAATATGTAGGCATAAGAAGTTATTTATGCTGCTCTTTACACCCCTGCTGGACATTGTTCCACTATGTAGATATGAGTTTCCAAGGCCTCAAAGTTTCTCTTATCTGGGGGACCTGGACCCACGGCCCTCCTCCCCCTCCCTGCCCACACCCTCCTGGCTCTGGCTACCGCCCGAGTGGGCAGGGTATTAATAAACAGGAGGGAGAAGGTCACCCAGCTTCCAAGCACTGAGCTGTCCTTGACTCGGGCAGGCACAGATGAAATGTACCAAGCAGGGGAGAGCTGCCTCACTAAGTACTGAGCACGTGTGAGCTATTTCTGACTCCCACCCGGCTAGGCCCAGCACATCTGTGGTGGGAACCTGGGCAGCCTGGGGAGCAGCAGTGGGGCCAATCACCAGCCACCCAGTCATGCATGCACCTGCTTGGCCACAGTCATGCTGAAAACTTGCCCACAGTTCCAGTGCCCAGGCAAGGCCTTCTTCATCCTGGTATTTGTAGCTCTGCGAGACCCAGTTCCTGTCTCCTTCCTGCTCTGCACTTGCATTCAGCCAGGGTCTCCCTCAACTCTGGGTCTTCGCACATGCTGTTCCCTCTGCCAGGAATGGTGACTCTGTCTCCGTGTGTCAGCTCACTCTAATTTAACCCACAGCTCTCAGCTTGGGCCACTCTCTTCCCCAAGAGACTGGCCCTGATTGTCACCCCACTGTGGGTGCCCCTGGGCCTAGGGCTTCATGCTATCACAACAGGTGTCCTGACATTATCCTCTCTGGGCCATCAGGTGGCTCCCTTGAAGGCCCTCATTTCCATGTACCCAGCATCCAGCAAGAACCTGGCCTGAAGCAGGTGCAGATCCTCATGTGCCAGGTGACTACGAGAGCAGGAAAGGCTCCCCATGTGCTGAGAAGGGGCAGAGCAGCACTACAGCGTTTAGAGGAGGTAGGAGGCAGGCGGGGCAAAGGATCGAGTTTGATTAGGACTTCGATGCAAAGGGTCAAAGAAACGTGGCCTTAGGGACAGGAGTGCATAGCAGAAGATGCATTTGCTGTGGCTCAGTCAGCTGAGGGCTATCCCCACCCTGCCACCTGTCTTATTAGTGTCCCCTTACACAGCCAGGAACCCCTGGAGATCCGAGGCAACCTGGCTAGGGCTCAGGAGGCTGCAACTCCAGGTAGTGGGCGTGGCTGCTCACAGCCCTGCTTCCCCAGCCCTGACAAGTACACTTGACGCAGAATCTGTATAGAACAGACCAGGTTTTCTAAATATATCTGCACCCTAATGCTGGGAGGTGGGGTGGGCATAAAACAGGCCTGTAGTACTGGGAGAACCAGGGCACCCGCCAGTGGTTCACAGCCACCTTCCCCAGGCAGGGGGATACTCTACCCAATACCGAGGATTAGGGCTGTGCCTAGCTGGGTTCCTTCCAAGCAGGGTCCCCTCCTGCCAGACCTCCCACCCAGACACTGCTGCTGGAATGTGGGCCAAGAACAAACCAGGCCAGCGAAAGAGGGAGGGGACACAGGAGTGGGCCTGGAGGTGGGAAACACAGAGGCAAGACACAGAGAAGGAAGCTACTCCAGCAGGGTCCCACAGAGGCCTAGCGGTCAGCAAGGCCCAAACATCCTGGCTCCCAGGCCTCTTAGGGACCCTGGTGCTTCCAAGAATTCTCTTCAGCTTCCTGAAGTTCTCCCAAGGATCTCATGCTGGCATAGGGGTCCATGGTGTGTAGACTCAGAGTCAACAAGCCCAGGATTCAGACCCGTCTCCACCCTTAAGGCCCTCAGGCAAGTCACATTCAAGCCTTAGTTTTTCCATCTGTAAAATGAGGATAAGCTCATCTCTGCATGCCAGCTACATACAGAGTGCTCACTCCTTGTTCTTGGTTTCCCAGGGAGGCTCAGGCCTCTGGATACTGATCCAGACTAGAGGTTAGGGTGCGGGACCCAAGGGTTCCACAGCCATTAGAGGCTGGTCATGAGAGCCCAACAATATCAGTTGCCATCTCTTAAGCACTATTGTAGGCCAGGCCCTGTTCTAGTCATTTTAACATGCAAGGCCACATTTACTCTCGAACCAGGCCTCCAAGGCAGGCAGTGATGTTGTCATTCCTTGAGGGACAGAAGAAACTGAGGCTGAGCGATATTTCTGTGACCTCTCAAGGTCACTCAGCTTGTGGGAAGAGCTGGCTTCAAACTCACTTCTCAAAATCAACTTGCTTCCTAAGACTGGATAAACCTGCAGGTAGCCCCCTGAGGAAGGCCCAGCCTATGGCCTCCCAGAGTCCTTCCTTGGGACTGAGAGAGATACCACCTTTTCATTCAGCTTTGCTCTTTTAATTGTAAACAAAATCAAGGGCAAAATCCTGTTCATTAAAACAGCTGGACATAAACACTCTTGGCTGTGAATAGTTCATTTTAAGCAGGCATAAAGGCCTGCCTGGGGGGAGCCTCCTGCCCTCGTCTGTCACGCCCCAGGTGGACAGTGTTGAGCTCTGAGGTAGGTGGGCTGAGTTCAAATCAGCCTCGCCAGCTGTGGCTGGGTGATCTCGGAATGTTGCCCTTTCTCTCTTTGCCTCATTGCCCTTCCTGCTATTGGAGAGACAGCTGATGCCACCTAGAAAGAGCCCCAATCATTCTAAGCTGGCCATGAGGGTTCCACACCAGCTTCCTTTAAAGTCCCTCCCGGAGGTACGCTCTGTGTGAGGAGAGAATAAATTTAAGCCACTGACTCTGGGGGCCGTTTGTTCCACAAGAATAGACAGCTGATGAAGATGGCAAGCCTGAAGATGGGGGGAAGAGAAACCCAAGAGGCGGGAGCTACTTCCTGAGGGTATGTCGGATCTGTGCTTCTGCCGGGACCCTTGCTCTGCTCTGTGCGGAGGAGCGCTGCTGCCAACCTGCCCATCCCTGCGTGCTGCTCCTTGTGATTGTGGGCAACACCGAACTAGAACTGAACTGCAAGCCTACTGTGTGCCAGAGCTGAGCTGCAAGCACCCCCTCCATCGCTGTGTGTGTGTGCATGTGTGCATGCGTGTGTCTGGGGTAGGTATTGGAGACTTTGCACTGAGCTACATCCTGAGCTCTTATTTATTTATTTATTTATTTATTTTATTTGAGACAGAGTGTCACTAAGTCACTAAGTTGCTCAGACTGGACTTGAATTCAGGATCCTCCTGCCCTCCCGCCTCCTGAGTGCTGGGATTACAGGTGTGCGTCACCACTTGTGGCTTCCTTTAGTCTTTAGACAATGACTATTCCTCATGCCTAGAATAATTCTTGGTACCTAGCAGGATTTTGTCTCAGTCAGTGCACACTAGACTGCAGGAATAAATTGACCAGCAAGGTGTGGAGGCAGCAAGAACAAAAAATGTATCCCTTTCCTGGAAACAGATTTTCAACCTGTTAAACTTTTCTCAGGTTGGAAAGGGCTTTGGTGGCTCTGCCAGCTCAGCAGAGGGAAGCCCCCCAGCCTCAGGCTCCCCACAATGCCAGTGTACCTCAGTACTACACCTGTGTGGTCAGCATAGGCACAGCTGATATCAGACATGGTCCCTGCCTTGGAGGAAGCCTGGCTGGCAGGAGACCCTCACAGTCCAGTTTTCCGGGGTATGGGGACCCCCATAGGAGAAGGCAGGGTTCCTGGAACAGCAGGACTAAGCCTAACCTTGAATACTGACAGGAGTTAACCACCAAAGACTCTGAGGAAGGGTCTTCTAGGCGGGGCAGAAGTACATGCCTGTAATCCCAGCTACTTAGGAGGCTGATGCAGGAACACTGCAAGTTCAAGGCCTTTCCAAGCAACTTAGCAAGACCTTGTCTCAGACTAAAAAAGTAAAACACCAATAAAAAGGCTGGGGATGTATCCTGTAGGTAGAGCACTTACCTAGGATGTGCAAGACCCTAGGGTTCGATCTCTTAACACCACACATACACACAGAGGCAGAGGCTGGGAGGCCTCTGCGGCCCCTAGTGACCTGCAGGTCAGGCATGGTGGGAACAGCTGAAGAGGTATAGGGAGGCACAGAGGTAGGTGACAGAGCACTGGCCGCCTCGCTGAGGGCTCTGTGCCACAGACCAGCAGAAGCAGCCAGTGCACTTCCTGGATCATCACTTTGCCTGTATACAGAGGACATGAGAGCAGATGACTGGGGAGGAGGCTGCAGGAGTCTGACCAGAGGTCTGACATGTTTGAGAAGAGACGGGCAGATGGGCAGATGGGGTAGATGGGCAGGAAGAGCCTAGTTTCCGCTTTTTCACTCAATCCCCAGACCTACCCAAGAGGCCTCCTACTGGCCTCTGTTTATCAAACCCAGTCCTCCAATGGTTCTGGGCCACCTCAGGACTGGTAGGCTATGGTTACTCCCATACACACCTCCCTAGCTGCCCATTGCCTTGGCCCCTGCTCTGGCTGGCATCAGCAGAGGGAGGCAGCAGACTGGGTCAGTGAAGCTGGTCAGCCCTGGCCTTGGCCTTGACAGGTGGGCGGGCAGCCAATGACCTATGCTAGTGCTGGGAAGGCCTGGGAGTGGCTGGACATGAGAGCATGGTGAGTCTGCCCTGCTCTAGAGCCTTCTGTGGCTACCTGGTTTCTTCCAGTGAGTAATATCAAGGCAGGAGAGGCTGGGAGATAGAAAAGGGGAAGTCCAGCTCCATTTCAACTTTCTTCAAGACTTCAGGAATGCTGCTCAAATGACTTAGACTTCATGATGGCCCAGGGCTCAGCTAGCTACATGAAGGGCAAGCTATCTGGGAGCTCCTTGGGGCCCTAATCCCCACGTAGCTGTTTCCCATCCCACCTGGGCAGGCTGCCTCACCTTTCTGAGCCTCAGTTTCCTCAGCTGTCAGCAGTCTACCCTGTGACCCCACAGGACTATGGAGCCTGGTTGCGTTGGCCTCACACAGAACTCCCTACATTTTCTAGGCTTGCACCCTTCAGGTCTTCAAATTTCAGCCCCCTCACCCGAAGGGGTTTGCACCAGCTGTCATGCCCAGTGAGTGCCTTCCCACGCTCAGGTCTCAGCCCCAGGTCACCACCTGGGGCAGCCCCTTGACCCCGAAGACTAGCTAAGGTCTTGCAGTTCTTTGTGGTAGCAGCACCTGTCACTGACAGGAGTTTATAGTCATCTGGGAGGTTATGTAATGGCTGTGGCCCTCCCCAGAGGCTCATGGGCTCCACAGGACAGGCATGGGAGGTCAATCGCTGTGTGTGCTCAGCATCTGCTCTGGGCACAGTGCAAGCACTTGACATGTGTTTGCTGACTGAAAACTTGGAAGCAGAAAAGGAGCTGGGAAAGGTAAGCCCCAAGGGGGGACCATGTCCACATCCATGTGTTAATGTTTTGAGGATCTGAAAATATATAAAATGCTTGGCCTAAGTGGGAGCAATGTCACATGCCACACACACCCCTCAAGACCTCCACATACATCATACATAGCAGACACACATATACCACACACAACCCATAAGCCCACATTTCCCCTTACATGTACTGCACACACATATACATATACACATGGGGGGTGGGGGAAAGGGAGGGCTACCTCCTAGTCTACAGCTGCCCTATCCCAGAGGTGGTCAGACCCACAAGCTGGCAGGAGTGGCTGGCTCTGCCCTGACTGCCCACAGCCGTCCTGCTTCTATATATCCATGCTGTCCCTGGAAGGCCTCACACCTAGTCCTCTAGGAATCCTTCACAGCCCAGTGGTGCCAGGTCCTGCGAGGAGGTGAGAGATGCTGACACCTCCCTGCCTGCTGCCACACCTCTGCTTTGAAGACAGGAGCTGCAGGTTGGCAGGGAGAAGGCCAGAAAATCCCAGCAGTGCCATTTGGGGCCCGGATAGGGGCGGGGCAGCCACACATGCTCTTGATTCCTGATACACACATGGGGAAACTGAGACCTAGAGCGGACACAGGTAGGCAACAGTCATCCAGATGGCCTCCTACCTGGGTCTTGCCTCTCACTGGATGCCCAAAGCACACATCTGGGTTCAAATCCTAGTTCCACCACCCATTCACCAGCTACACAGCCTTAGTTTCCTCAAATGTAAAATGAGGGTGATCGCAGCACTTCACTCCTGTTAACTGTGGGCTACACACGTAGAATACACAGGTGGCAGAGAGCCTGGAGTCATCTCCAGCTACAGGCCTGGGTCCCAACAGCAACTACTCCCACCTGCCTGGCCAGCTGCAGGATCCCAGAGCCCAGCCCTCAGCAGACAATGCTCACGCAGGCAGCCAGCCAGGCCAGGGGCCCCAGCTCCCACCGCCAGAGTGGATGCGGCAGAGCTGAAGCAACAACGCAGGGCTTGGTGGCAGCCAGGGGAGAGGCAGGCAGGCAGGCAGCGGCGGGTGGTGGGAAGAACCTTTCCCTTGCTTCAGCACGCCCGGATCCCCATTGACAAGCTGTGCTCAAGATCTCATCCACAGCAGGTCAAAGGAAAGATGCTCTCCCTCCTCCTTCCAGCAGAGGCTGCTGGGGCCCAGAGGGGAAGCCAGGCAGCAGTTGGGGGTGAGAACAGTGAGGGCTCCCTGATATCTCCAGAGGCAAGCCCAGATCAGTTCACACCTAGAAACCCAGTGATGGAGACCATGAAGCCAGACATGTGAAGGACCTCAAAGGATGCAAGCAGCAAACCAGCTTAATATTCCTAGTATAATTCCTCAAATGCCCAGAAACCAACTCCTGACAAGCACAAAGAAAAAGCCCCTGGAATGCATCTCTCTCTGTCACTGAGGGCTTACTTGTCATTAGAGAAAAATACCTGAACACCAGCCTGGCACTGAGGTTCACAGATTCCCTGTTTGGGGCCCAGTGCAGAGCTGGGCACACAGCAGATGCTCTCAGAGAGCCTTCGTAGGCCTGTGCTCCATGTGTAGGCCAGGATGCCTGCCCTTGTGTGCACCATCCATCAGGCACCTCTATCATGTGCTTCCTCAAGATGCCCTCTTGTGCAACACAGATCGCTCTAGCATCTGTGAAGCAGATACCTGGAGGCAGTGGAGGCCTTCCTACACAGAGGGGGATGCAGACATGGGGTTGTCTGCTCAGCACCAGGTACCCCTGTGACTGGCCCTGGGGGACTACTGCACTCCACTGAATGGTTCCAGGAACTAGATATTCTGTCTTCTCTCCTTAGTGGGCTGCCAGGCTTGGTCATGTCTTTTCACCATGTCACTTCCCCACAGCATCCTCAGGAAGCCTGAGAGATGGGCCCACTTACGAGAACTGAGTGCTGCTGAGGAGCAGGGTGTTCACCAACACCCATGCCTCATAACGATGGCCCTCACATTCACAGGGGGCCGTGGGCACGGCAGCTCCATTTGAGGTTGCTTACTCAGACCAGGCTGCACTCTGCCTCCAGTGTGTTCACACTGGCTCCCCAGAGCCAGGAACTCGGTCTGATCCCAGCCTAATATCCACTGCCCACCCCCTCTCCCAGCACTTGCTGGTCAACAAATAGGATTTTCAGAATCCTCAGAACATAGGGCTAGAACAGATGCTAAACTCTCATGGACTTGGATCCCAATCTTGGTGCCACTGCTTTCTTCGCTGTGTCACCTTACACAACTTACTGAGCCTGTCTGGACCCATTTCCTCATCCACAAAAATAGGGCTAACAATAGAGTATGATGGGTACTGAAGCCAGAGGCAGTTAGAAGTTTTATGGACTCAGTTTTCATTAATAGAGAGCTTAGTACCATGCACGGCCTTAGGAGATGGTCAATAATACTCTGTTGAACAGATGAGTTTTTAATAAGTGTTAGCCAATGATACTATTATTATTATCATCATCATCATCATCATCAACATCAGCAGGGATCCCCAAGCCTGGTTTTGCAACTAGCCCTGGTGAGGGGTGTAGTGAAATTCTCCAAACAAAATGTGCTTCCATTCATTTTGGGTTTTTGAAAAGGCCACGTCAGACAGCTCAGCTCACTGGGGAGGAGGCGGCATTGCGAAACCCAGCACAGAAGGATCCTCGGCCCCACTCCTTGGCTCTGGAAACCGTGTGCCATCAGCAAGGGAGAGGGCCGGACAGGATGGCCACCCCCAGGACCAGCAACTGGGGATCCTGGACTGTGGGTCCTGGGCAGTTACTCAAGCTCTCTGAGTTTTAGTTTCCTCATCTGTCAAGTGGAGATAATGTCCTTTTTTTCATTCCTACCCCAGGGGATTGCTAGAAAAGGTAAGGATTAAATGGATTCTGCAAACTGTAGAGTGGTCCTGGTAGTTTTAAGAGAGTACAGAGCAGAAGTGGAATGAAAATAGCTAACCCCCTCTGCTGCAGGCTGCATGAGAAGAAAGTGAGTTTTGAGAGTCTCAGAGGCCCCACAACAGTCTGATGAAGTGAAGGGCAGGCCCGGCATTGGTCCTACACATCAGTGATGGCCATTCTCAAAAGGTGCCCGGTGAGAGTGTGCTTATTGGGTGTTCCTTGGTCCTGAGCCAGGCCCTCCAACCCTTAAAGGTTAGGGTCACCTGCTAGAAGGAACTGCGAGCCTCACCAAGCCCCTGGGAGTCTCAGTCCTGGGCAGGACACCTGCTGCCCACCAAAGCTACAAGAACAAATCAAACCCCTTTATGTGACAGCCCCAAGGATGCCCAGAGAAGCAGGCCCTGAGGCTTCCCTTTCTGGCCAATGAGGATTGGAGACTTAAATAGGGGAAGTGGAAGGAACCTCTGAGATCATCAGGTCCAAGGCTGGGAGCCCAAAGAGAGGACACACTTCATTCAAGATACAGAGCTAGTCAGCAACAGAGTTCTGGTGCATGGTGGCCATCCAGCCAAGACTGAATGCTGTCCACCTTTGTGTCCCGCCACCTGTATTAATTATCCATGGGCTGTCTCCTCCTAAGGGCCACACACCTCCTGCATTCCCCAGACCACACAGCTGCCTTCCTGTCTTTATGCACATGGTTCCCTCAACCAGTAGGCCTTTCTCCCCACTCTCCCTCTATCTGCATCCCCAGTCCTCCAAACCCAAAACAAGTGTCTGACCTCCAGAAGGCTCTTCCGGCACATGGACAGCACTGCTCCCTATTAGTAGGAAGGGCCTAGCAGAATGGCCATAGTTTACAGAACAGGTCCTCACCAGCTTGATTCTGTGATCCCAAATCCGGCTCAGGGCTGGAATGAGTGGGCCAGGAAACACTGTTGGCCCAAAAAAGGAATGGAAGACTGAGCACTGGAGGGGACAAACACAGTGGCATGGTGAGTAAAGGTGAATGGGGGATGACATGAGCAAGGGACTTGACATAAAAGCAACCACTTGACCAGAAAAAGCACAGACATGTCCCAAGGATGCACAGCCTGCCAGACATGGCCCTCACTCTCTTGCAGAGATTTTGAGGTCCCACAGTCCTGCTGGCACTTTAGAGGCAGATGGCCTGTAACTCCCACAGATCCTGGCCAGGTACCTCTGGCTTTGCAGAGCCATGTAGAAGCAAGAACCAACAGGGACAGTCACATGGGTGACTGGGCCTGACCAAGTACAGAGGATGCCCATTGCCCAGTCTTCCACTCAGAATGGCTCACCTTGAGCTCATCCCCGCTTTCCAACAGAACAAATGGACCCAGCAAGGCAAGACCTCTCCTCAGTGCCAGGGGAGCAGTGTGAGGATGGAACCTTGTCCTTCCCATGTCAACTGCACCAAGACTCATCTAAGAAGGAAACATGTTCCTGGGGTAGTACAAGCATAGCCCTTAGGGCTATGGGCAAGAAGGAAGGTTTTCTTCTGGAACAGTCTGAAGTTGAACCAGTGTAAACTTAAAGCAGGCCTGGGAGACCAGAGTCAAAGAAGGAAGATTGAGTGGCACGGTGCAGCTAGATACTAGAGATGGTTCTGGGGAGGAGGCTGGAGTTGTGGGCATTTACTGAGTACCAACTACAAGCTTTCTAAAAAATTATATCTGAATTTAAGATTTTTGTTAGTTTATACTTCAGAATGTTTACATGGAAATGTTTAAATGGCAGAGAATGCTATTTTAATGCTTTTTTGAATGAAAGAACGAGTGCATGAATGAATAAATCAATCTCCATCCCTCACAGATATATGGGAGTGCAAAGACCACCTGCTCTCTGTCACAGAAAGTACCTTGAATACCATTTCTCCATACATCAATAGTGCTGGCATTTATGAAACCAGCAAACCATAGACTGCACAAAAACCTAATAAGATGCCAACGGGTACCCTGATACACAAGATACGTCACTGAGTCCTCTAAAAGCTTCAAAATACACACTGTAAGCTTAGTTCCAGGTGCTGCACAGATTGCCTTCAAAACACCAACTTAGCTGCCAGGCAGCCACATGCCCCGGGCACAGCCCTCAGACCTGCGGCTCCATCTCAAGGCTGACACCAGCTGAATGCTTCCCCTGGTCCCATATTACTCAGCCATCAGGCCCTTCTACCACACTCTTTCTCTTCAGGCCGGGCCCTGCCCATCATCTCCAGCACCCACTACAGTTTGGCCTGGCAGCTGAGGAGGGCATCATGGCCCCACGCAGGCACACTTCCAGAAGTTCAGCTGCCATTTCCCATCTCCAAGTAGCCCTAGCCCACTTCTGCCACCGCACAGCAAAAGCACACACCTACCCCACATGCACAGGCAGGATCTCCTGGAGCTGCTGAGCGGCCACTGAAGGCCAGTTCTGGGGCCTGCTGGTGGCTCTCAATAGTGCAGTCACCAATCGGCTGGGGTACCAGCTCTGTGGCTCCACCCAGTCCTGCTGCCCCCCAGAGTCTGTCTCGGGCCCCTCGGGACACCCAGGGTCCAGGCAGCCTACAGTTTCTCTGGCAGAGAAGGGAAAAGAGGTGTTCACCAATAGAGGGGCAGCATTCTATGGGGCTCCACCAACAGATATTCTGAGGTGGTCTTATACAACCTCTTGCCAGCACATTCAGCCTGACAGGAAACACAGCCCCCTCATACAAGTGAAGGCAGAGGTGGAGGGTCAGTCCACTCCAGCTTGGAGTTGGGGTCTGCAGACTCCCTTTCCAGGTGGGTGGGGGTGCTGGGAACCTTTCCCCCATTAGCACTGTCCTTTAGCATTGGGACTTCCCATTCTCAAAGCTCCCACACACACAACTGGCCTGCACCAACCCACAACCCCTCCCGCATTTCATTTCCCCCCACAATATCAACAGTCTGTGACAGCCTCCCTCTGCAACACTGGCAGCGTGGAAGAACGGAAGAGGGGAGAGAGACGAGGGACAGAGGCTTGGAGGAGGATCGGGGGCGGCAGATTCAGCCCAAAGAGGCCAGGGGCCATCACACGTTCAGGTAGCAAATATCCCCGCCAAGCAGGCCCTGAACATCTGGACCCAGCTGGCCTCCGCAGCCACCTGGTCCATCCCCGCCTGCTCTAATCGCGAACCCCTTTTACTCTGGGGCGCCGCACGTGGGGGCCTCCAGTAGCCATGTGAGTGCCCCCCCCAGTCCAGGTGCCCAGGTCAGCCCGGCCCCCCCTGGGCAAGCAAAAGGGAGGGGGTGCTATGCAGCGGAAGGGGGTCCCCCACCCCAGGATGCTAGGTCCGAGGAAAGAGCTCGGGAAGAGGAGAGCTCGGGAAGAAGGGAGCCGCCAAGGTAGCTCCCGGACGGCGAGGCGGGATCCGAGGCAGCTGGGCTGGAAGAGCCCCGGCCGCGGAGCCGGGCAGCGCCGCGCTCTCTCTAGCTCCTGGGGAGGGTCCGCCTGATGCCCACGCCGCCCTGCGGAGAGCCGGCAGGCCCGAGGAGGGGCTTCTCCGCTTTGACAGTCCCGTGATACAGGGAAGTCCGCGGGAAAAAGAGCCAGAACGGGGGTCCGGCCCTGGACTGGGGATTCCAGGCCCCAACGTCGTTTCCCCGGTTTGAGGGTCGGGGAGACCTGGATGGGACGACCCCCCCTCCCCCCCAGAGCAGGGGCTTCCTAACGAACAGCTGCCCCTCGGACCGAGGCTACGCGCAGGCAGCCGGCAGGGGGAGGGGGCTCTTCTGCGCCAGCAGTGCCCACGGGCTCACCGAGGTCTGTCGAGGGCAGACCTGGATTCGGGGGTCTTGCCAAGGGATGAGGCGCGCCGGTCCCGGTAAGGGGGTAGCCATCGCGCGCCACCCCCGCGCCCTCACCTGCGCCCGGCCACTCGGCCGCCTCCGGCCCGCTCGGCCCCGCGCTGCGCCGCTGTCGCCGCCGTCTCTGCCCGGGTCCACTCGCAAGTCCGCCCGCCTACCTAGGCCCCGGTCCCAGCCCCGGTCCGCGGATGCCCCATGCCTCTCCTCCGGCCGGCGCGGCGCCCCAGATGCGGCTGCGGAAGGAGGAGCCGTGCGGCCCCGGCTCCCCAAGAGCGGCGGGGAGGGGGCGGGGGGCGGGGAGATGCGCGCGGGGGAGGGGGCCACGCGGCTGCGCCCAAAACCAGGCACGGATCCGGCCGCGGGCCCGGGGCTGCCGGGGTAGAGCAGGTTCCTGACACCCCGCCTCCATCCATGCTCCCGCAACCTGGTGGGAAGGGGAGGGTTCCCCCAGCTGCGAACGGTCGGTCCCGAGCCAGAAGAACGCTTGGACATGTGCAGCCCGGGGTCCAGAGAGGGTAGGTAGATTACTAGAACAGGGTCACACAGTGCGGACCGAGGTGGGACGGAACCTTGAACCACTCGCGGTGGAGCGGGCCGGCAGGAACCTGTGCTACTATTGCTGCGCTCTGCACTGTGGAGGAGGGAAATCAAGGCTCAGGGAGGAAGAGGCTGGTCTGGGTCGCAACGCAGGAGTCAGGAGGCTCCCTCCTCCTTGGGGTTCCTGCTTCTGAGAATGGGTGTCCACTCCCGGTGACCCCTTCCTGTGGAGCCCTCTTCCAGGTGATTACTGCCTTAGGAAGTACAGAAGTTAAAAAGTCTGTAGCTAGAGTCAGGTAGACCTGGGCCAGGTACCAGTCTTGCCCCTGTCTCTCTGATCACAAAGTATTCTCGGAGCCCAGTGTCCACCCGCTGGAGAATGAGAACAACCTGAGTAGCCCCAACAGGAGCTGAAGAGCCAGAGATCATGGACATAAAAAAGCTCTTTGCTGTGCCTGGCATTCAGTAGGTGTCAGCTGCCCCTGCCTACTCCCCTGTTCCCACACAGCATGCAGCAGTCAGAGCAGCATTAATGGCTGCAGTAAAGGCTCCTCACAACCCATTTTCCATCTCATCCACTGCCTGCCCACATCCTTATCCCAGAAACCACTGTTTCAGTGCCTAGCCTCTGCCTTGCCTATGCCTGCAGTGCCCTCCCACTAGCTCTACCTGACAAACTCCTACTCACCCATCAAGACCCAGAGCGATCAGCTTCTCACACACTCTACTGGCCCACCCATGCTCCCTTCTCAAGAACATATACCCCTCTTCCCAGAGTCTGCACAGGGTTTGTGTCTCCTAGGCTCTGACTACTGTGAGATACAGAGGACTGGTGCTGCCCAAGAGGTGGGATTATAGCCAAGTCTGGAAGGAGTGGTGAATTCGGAGCCTAGGGGGAGGAAGCAGAGCCAGGCCTGTGGGTTTGGGCAGGGTGTGGGCAGCAAGGGGCAAGTGGGCAAGTCCTTCGCCACTGAGCTGGGATTCTGTGCTGTGGGGTCCTGGTGAAAAGGAGCTGGCATTCTCTCCAGAGCAGGGTCCCTGGAGGCATGCACTCGGATGTTCATAGCAGGGCCATTTGTAGCGGTGAAAGGCTGGACACAGCTTAAATGTCACCATCCACAGCCCAGATAAACAGTGTATTCAGACAATGGAGAACTGTCTCCACTTTGTGATCTTCAGAACAGACCAATGCAAGCCATGTACACCCATGAGAACACGTCTCAAAATCACAGTTGATTTAGTTTGTGAAAATTCAGTCATATGATTGTGATTTGTATACTCTTTGTTTGAATTTCAAGCTTCAATACAGTTTTCAAAAAATAAAAAAGTAGATATTATTGGGTGAAAAACCTGGGTGGTGGTGGATTTAGCTATGCTATGAATTTTTTGTGAACAGGAAATAAACATTGTGAGACTGGGCATGGTGGCGCATGCCTGTAATCCCAGCTCTTGAGAGGCTATAAACAGGCAGATCACTACGAGTCTGACCTAGTAGTGAGACCCTGAACACCCTGTAGAACCTACCCTAAAATAAAGAGAAAGAAAGAGAGAGAGAGAGAGAGAGAGAGAGAGAGAGAGAGGAAAGACAAGGAAATAAATATTGTAATAAGGTTTTTACAAAGTCAGGCAGAGGGGTGCATTACCTGACCAGATGTGGGACATAGTCAGAAAGGTTTTATAACAGCATAAGGGAGAGATGTGAACATGCAGATTCCTGTGCAGCCAGGTAAAGACAGTGCAAGATTCTGCATTCTTTTCTAATGAGTTTCTGGGGATGCCAGGGTGGCTGTTCCCTGGACCATATTTTGCAGAGCATTAGGAGAAATGCACAAGAATAGTCACAGCAGCACTGTTTGGAACAGCAGAATACCTGAAAACAATCTGACTACCAATTAATGGGAAACTAAGCAAATAAATAACACACAGCCTTCAGGAGGGTGGAATCACAATGCACACAAATTCTCATCAGTACTGCACTGAGTTACACAAAAGACTATAAACAATATGGTACCTTTTAACATAAAATCAATATACATGTAACACCCAACATATCATGTAGGTATTCACACATGGGATAAAACTAAAATAAAGAGATCAGGATAGGATAAAATCAAAACTCAGAATCTTTTTTTTTTTTTTTTTTCAGGACTGGGAACTGAACTTAGGCTCTTGCACTTGCCAGGCAAGTGCTTATTCTACTGAGCTACCTTCCCAGTCCCTCAGAATCTTAGTGACCTTTAGTGGAGCCAGTGGGGGGAACAACACAGAGGAGATGTCAGATACTGGTTTTGCTTTAGTTGGTGGGTGGGCAGGGACTCACAGGTGCATACACTCTACTGTGGCATGTTTTTTCACTATGCTTCATCATATACGTTGGGCCGCACATGGGCCAGTGCTGACAGCATATCATGAAACAAGGACTCCGTGTAGCTCATTTGGGTGTATCTGACTTCCATAACTTAAAAACAGAAAGGTGAGGGGGAACCACAGAAAAAGAAACTCAAAGGCAGTCAGGGAGAAACTGGAATACAAGTGTGGTTTATTTGGTAAAGGGTCAGTGAATACCAATACCATTTTGTGAACAGCATGATCAGGGCTCTGAATGAAGTAGACGCAAAAGTTGTTGGGGCCTGGCAGGATGGCTCAGTGGTCTAAAGTGTCTGCAGGTGGCTGCAGGGACTGCGGTTCAATCCCCGGCACCATATGCTGCGCCAGCCCTGCTCTCAGGGCAGGCTGAGCTGGCTATAAAAACAAATGAATAAACAAACAAGTTCTGAAGCAAGAAAATAAAATAAAGGGGCCAGGTGAGATGGCTCAGTGGTCTAAAGCACCTGCTTGGGAAAGCTTGGGTGGCTTCAGGGACCACGGTTCGATCCCCGGCACCACATGCTGCGCCAGCCCTGCCCTTGGGGCGAGCTGAGCCAGCCATAAAAATGAGTGAATAAACAAACAAAGGTTCTGAAATAAGAAAAAATAAATAAAATAAAATAAAATAAAATAAAAAATTCTTATAAAAAGAAATAAAAGAGAAGTGTGTCCCTTTAAAAAAAAATTTGTGGGACTTGGGCACATTTGCCCAACCCAGCCCAGAGGTCAGGAGGCAGCCGGTTGGTGGGTTGGTGAGGAAGAAGCCATGGCATGCTGGGCCTCCTATCATCATCTCCCTCCTTCCTGCCATCAAACCTACCAGCTCAGACCATCCTGCTACCCGAGCTATTGGCTTCAGGAATTACCCTGGCAGGGGATGGAAAGACTGGCTCAATCCCTAAAGTTTCCTAGTCAAGGTAACATCCAGCCCTTGATAATCACCAGCTCTAGTAATAACCAAATCCAGTAGTGACTATCATAGATAATGACAAGATTTAATTTGTACCAAACCAGATAATGTCTAGGCTGGTCAAGATGAATCTGGGAAATGAACAGCCCCACTTACCATTCTCCAAGTTGGTCACACATCTGGACAGGCTGGGCCAGCCCCTTGGGGACCAAGAAGGAAGTAGGCTTATAGGGTGTCCTGACCCACGCAGGGAACTCCTCCTCAGGCTCCTACTCCATGCCTTCCTTTTCCAATTTGTCCTCATAGCAGTCCCAGAGAGATCCTTCCATGCATCAATCTGACTCTGTCCCTTCCTTACTCAGAATCCTGCACCAGCTTCCTAGCATTTGGGGATAAAGTTCAGACTCCTTGGCTTAATATTCAAAGCACTTCACTATTCAGCTTTTGTACCTGCTTCCAACTCAGTTCTGGTCAAATCTTAAGACTCAAGCACAGACTCTGTGGTTTCTCCCCAAACATGCTATTTCACACATACTTTTACCTGGAATACTTCTTTCCCTACTTCATATTCACCCTTCAAGTTTAAACTCCAGAGCCGGGGATATAGTTCAGTGGCATAAGTGCCTGTGTGGCAAGCGCAAGGTCCTGATTTTGATCCCCCATATTACATGCAAAAAAAAGTTAAACTCCAGAGTGACTTACCCAGAGGAAATCTTTGCTGACTGACTTCTGTGTCATGCCTCAATTCCCAATTTTTCATTCTCAAGATATTTTATGATAATAGACATGTCATGTGTCAAACAATGCAGAGCAGACCTTCTAGGTGCCAGTCTCAGATCCCAGATGCAGCCATGTAGATAGCTCCCAAGTGCTGGCCCCTTTGGGTACCCACCAGCTCACCCCACTTTTTGCTTGATGGTGCTTTCTGAAGTTGCAAGAACTGGCCCAGCCTAAGTACAGGATGGCTTGGAAATGTAGGAAGTGACTGTCTTCAGGATAACCTTAGATCCAGAGAAGAAAGTCAAATGCTCAGCTTCCTCAGCCGTGGGGCAACAGTTTGTGGGTCTTTGCCACTGTTCCTCAGAAGACACCCAGCAGAATGGCTGGTGAGATGACTCAGCAGACTAAGCACTTGCTTAGGCAAGCACAGAAACCAGGGTTCAATCCCTAGTACCACATGTCGCACTGGCCCCAACCCTGAGCACGCTGTGCTAGCCACCAAGACCAAGCATGGTGGCGTGCACCTGTAATCCCAGCACTGGGGGTTAGGAGGTGAGTGTGCTGAAAACAGGAGGAGGATCACTCCAAGGCCAAGCTGTGTAGTGAGACCCTGTACTAAATACATTTTTAAAAAAGAAAAGATACTCAGCAGAATGGAATCCAGTGGCCTGCAGCAGTCACCTGCTTGCTAATGCACATTTAACGACCTTATCTCCTTCTCCCGTCATGCTCTATACCCTTTCCTCGTGCTTCCTGGGAACTCTCCCAAATCCTACCTGTGTTCAAGTGTCCATCTTGGGTCTTCTCTTGGGACATTCAAATTCAGACACATCTGTTTGCTTCTGTCTCTCTTCCAGCCTAAAAGGAGCTTCGTGAGGTTTGGGGCTACATTAAGTTCTTTTCAAATTGTGGTTTTTGACAGCCTCATTTCCTAAGGTGACGGTGGCAGTTGTATCTGTGTGACCTTGTATCCATAGGTTCAAACTAAGCAAGTAGAAGATGCCCAAGTGGCTAGTGAGATGTATCCTGGAGCAAAAGGCTGTGATGACCTGGCTTGAGATTTGCCCTCTTCCTTCTGTCCTATAGTTTCCAAATGTCCCTGTATGTTTTTCTGCTTTGCTTTGGACTCTGGAGTGAAGAGGCCTGAATTTTTTTTTTCTTTCTTTCTTTTCTTTTTTTTTTTACTTATTTATTTATGTTATGGCTGGCTCAGCCTGCCCTGGGAGTGGGGCTGGCACAGCATGTGGTGCTAAGTATCCAACTGCAGTCCCTGTGGTTGCCTAAGCTTGCCTAAACAGGTGTTTTAGACCGCTGAGCTATCTCATTGGCCCAGAGACCTGAATTCTAATTTGGTTCTGCCACAACTTTTACTCTACCTCACTGGGCCTCAGTTTCCACAAGCAGAAAATGGACATAAGCACAAACACCTCCGTGGCAGAATGGCTCTGACTTGTACAGTGCAAGCACAGTGTAAATCACAAAGTAAGAGGCGAGGCTTTAGTTGTCGTTATCCTGGGGCTGGCACCAGGCCTGGCATGGAGGAGGTGCCTGAGAAATGTTTGGAGAACAAACTGAAGCGAGAAGTGGAAATCCTGCAGTGTTGCTTGTCTCATTCATTCACTCGTTCATTCAGTGCCTATGAACACACATGGAGGTTAGTTGGATGCTGGGGACATAGAAGTTCATGAGGAATATCTCTGGCCTCCAGGGCTGACCCATCTTTGGTGGAGACCCAAGAGAACTCAGCCTCTCTGTGGGGCCCTGTCTGAGCATCCACAGAGCATGAGGCATACATGATACCTGGGATATGTGGGGGACATAGCCTGACAAGAGGAAACCAAGACATTGCAGGGCCCAATCATGCGGAGACCCGGAGGCCAGACCAGCATGCAGAAGCCACTACTAGCAGCCCACCGAGGTGAATCTTTGAGTTCAAAGGTGAAGCCAAGCCAGGTGTGTGGTGCACACCTGTAATCCCAACACTCAGGTAGCTGAGACAGGAAGGTCACCGTGAGACTGAGGCCGGCCTGAACTATGTGGCAAGAGCCTATCTCAACTCCCCGCCCCCAGCCCCCCACCACCACCACCAAAAAAATACTCAAACAAACAAGGGAGAAGCCAAAAAAAGAACAACAGGGAGTGGATTATAATGACCTTGAGGTCCTCCCCAGGGCTAGGGAGTTCTACTGAAGATGATGGAGATCTATAGGAAATAGGGATGAGACTGGACATGAAACTGCCTTTTTTTGTGAACTTGGGCAGCTCCTTTAGCCTCTCATACTGATTTCCTCATCTGTACTATGTGGGCAAAAATCCCATAAGGACGCTCCAGGGAGGACATGAAATGTGTGCTCATCACCTGCCAGAGATAGGGGAGCACTCAGCAGAGATGAGCTGAATGAACGGGAGGGGCCGAATGAGTGGGTGAACTTAGGCCCAGCTGAGGAGCAGCCTGGCCATCAGTCATGCTCTTCTGCACCTGGAGCTCATCACCCCAGTGCTGCCTGTCCCCTGCCTCTCCACTGTTAGCAGAGCCACCCCCTCACCCACAGGCTACCAGGTTCCAGACCCTGCACTTTCTCATGTTAACCTGTCAAGGCGAACACAAGCACAGCCAGCACTCTGTTACTCCTCTGTGATGCAAGAACTGTTTATTCTCTGCCTCTCAAGGTGGTTTTGCCCCAGGACCTGGAATGGGGAGCACCTGGGTCCCTTGTTTCCTGCCAGAGCAGCCTGCTTCTGCTTCCCAGATGCCCAAGCCACCATCTGCTCCCACCCAAGCCCTCGGCTCTTTTCTTAAAATAATTCCTCCTGTTTCCTTGGAGACATCTCTCACATGGAAGAAAGGAAAGGAAAGGAGGGAGGGAGGGAAAGAAACAGGAGGGCAGGTTGGGCCTGTATTCTGAGCACCCACTGTGTGTGAGGTATGGTCTCTACCATACACGTGGAGCTTGAGGTCATCCCCGTTTTATAAACATGGAACCAGGGTTTGTAGGCCTGATGTCCCTTGTCCCCATCTCACAGCAAATGAGAACGGGCTTGGGATTTGAACCTAGTCTAGTCCCACTCAGAGGCAAAGCCTGTGTAACATACTGCATAGGGGTATTTGGGACTACTGAGGCCTTATCCCAGGCCTGAAAGTCTAGCAGGGCACTGTCCACCCCCTTACTTAATTGAACTCAGAATACTTCTGTGGGGACCTGTGACGTGTCAGGCTAGGGGCCAGCATGGGGTGGGTGAATGACTCACTTTCCAATAAAACAAGATCTTCTCCAAGAAACACATACAGGATGGGGCAGGAAGGGGCCGAGAAAAAGCATGACCACTGCCCCGTTGGATTCCTGTCCTTAGCAGCAGAGGCTTGGTGCGTAGAAGAAATTTCTGCTGTCCCTCCCAATACCTCAGTCAGTAGCATTCAACGGCCCCATTTTTCAGAGAGGAACCTTGCCTTAAAGATTTCAGGTATTGAAGGACACACGGAGCAAGTGGCAGGAAAATCCCAAATTGTACTAAAATGGGCAGAAGAGAATCTTCTAAAGACCCATACAGTGTGCTGCTGTCGGTGGGCAGTAGGGAGAAAGAGAAATAAAGGATATGGTCTCAGCTCCTCCTGGCCTCAGTCCTAAAGCTGATATGCCAAGGGTGGATACCACTGTCCTAAGCAGAGACACCCAAGTCCTGTCTACTTGAACATAATGAAAACTCTCACCGCATCCAGAGGACCTCTGAGCAGCCCTACACCACTCATCTCCTGGTGACCCCGCCCAAACGGCACATCTGATTAGCCTTAGTAGTCCACACCTGGGGTTTAGAGGCAGCTCTCAGGTCTGGGGAGATAGCTTCAGGGCAGATTACAAAGAGCTGTAAACCAGAGCTAGATTGGTGAGATGAGCTTTAGGAGGCTCAGATTCAATAGCCTCCAACGTCACAAGCTTCACTGGTGGCACACTGCAATTGCAAAACCTTTGATTGTATATGTATCTGCTTCCTTTTAGTCCAAAGAGAAGTATATTCTTTCCTGTTTTTTTTTCTTTCTTTCTTTCTTTCTTTCTTTTTTCTATGCAACATTAATAGGGAGGTTGGTCATGCCCACACACTGCACTCTATAGAATGATTGTGAGGACAATATGCAATATGTCAACTTTCAAAGAAAAAAAGGGGGAAAAGAAAAAAGAAAAAGTAATGTGGATTTAGAAAGGTTAATGTTTAGTTGTTTGATCAATCTTATATACCTATATGTATTAATCTAAACTGATCCGATGATGAAAATATGTAATATAACCATTGTTAAATTTAAACAATAAAAGAATTGAAAAAAAA
>PVJA010005678.1:0-28269 GCA_004027025.1 Myocastor coypus
GAAACCAGCCTGGGCTACAAAAGTGAGCTCAAGGCCAGCCTGAACTGTATAGAGAGACCCTGTCTCAAAAAGAAAAAAAAAAAAAAAACAGATCTCACTAAAGTGTTGTGACTGGGTTTTCACTTATGATCCTCCTGCCTCAACCTGCCGGAGTTCTGGCATCACAGGCCTGCTCCTCCATACCTGGCTGGGCTTCTGCTTGACTTGAGTTTGAGCCCTGCTTGCCACTTTCCCACTGTAGGACTGTGATGCCCAGTAGCAAAGCCTGCATCTCAGACAGTGCCAACACAAGTTCTTGCGCTTCTTCATTTAACCATCAGCCTGAGCGCTGCTGGCCAGATCTCTTGGTGGATCTCAGACTTCTCTTACCTGGATCCAGATCAGGAAGCCTCTCAGGCGTCAGTTTCCACCCATGGAAGACTCCAGACAACTGGAGCTAAGTTATTAAAACAATGAGTTGCACACATCTCTATTCCTGGAAGAAAGAGGAAATCTCCTTCTTTAGGGACAGCCTCACCCAGCTGCTCAGACAGGAAGCTACCAACCCCTTACTCAGGAAATTGTACTGGAGGGAAAGAGGCTCAGCTTTTCTTGTCACTGTAGCAATCAATACTTCACATGTGCAAGCAGGCACAGGGGGCAGGGGTCTGATCCTCCGGGCCTGCTGTGCTGGCCCCGCCCCTGGGGCACGCTGAGACAGCAAATGAGATTGGACATGGTAGCGCGCATCTATAATCCCAGCTCTTGGAAGGCTGTTAACAGGTGGATCACGAGGGGTCTGAGTGAGACCCTGAACACCCTATAGACCCTTCCCTAAGATACAAAAAAAAAAAAAAAAAAAAAAAAAAAAAAAAAAAAAAAAGGAATTAAGATTTCAGTCTGCAGCTATGAGCTGTAACTCCGTATCTACCAGAGAATGGGACACAGAGGTCTTGGCAGAACATCAAAGCTGTGATTCTGAGAGGAACTTGCAGATAGCTTGGTGACGCATCCCAGCATGCCAAACGTTTGAGGATCATCCCAAGCGTGCGCGGATGTTCCGCTACCTGCTGCATTAGTCCATTCAGTTAGGAAGTAGGCTTTCCTCCCAGCCTCACCGCTACTTTACCATAAATGCATTTCCATCCCTAACAGAGATGTGTGCAACCCAATGTTTTAATAATTTAGTTTCAGGATGATTTATGGTTACCATGTTAATGATAATATATGCATTACCATTTTCTAGTCCATTTGGATATGGGTCAGTGGAAAGTGAGCCATTACCCCATGGTCCCCATTTATCTCTGAGCTCAGTCCAGTGTATTTGTGAACAAGGAGCTGTGTTCAGAAGGGCAAGGGCTAACCAAGATCCATTCCAAAGCTCCTTTGGTTTTATCTGGTGCTCACCAGGCTTCTGCCCACCAGTCCTTTTCCAATACAACCCTTCACACAGTCTCTTCCAATTTCCCTCTGAAACCCTTCAGAAATGCAAAAGACATGGTGATTCACACAAACACTGTGTCACCTTCCTAGTTCCAGAAGCTGAGATTTCCAATAACTAAGAAGGCAGAAACTCAAACGAGGAAATTCAGTGAAAGGAAAAGGTGAAGAAATGACTTCACATGTTATCTATTCTCATCACCAGCCCTGTCCCTGGTACCACCCCCGAGGAAACTCCTTCCTGTGAGCAACTCCTAGAGCCTCTTCAGAGTAACTCTGGATTCTTACAGGAGCTGGAGGCAGCAATAGGTAAAACCAGCACTGTGTCTGCAGATGTTTAAGGTGTTGCTGCAGAAACAGTCTTTGTTACAAAGAAAAAGCAACATGCTTAGCCTTCTCCTGCTCGCATGCAGCTCCTGGGTCTCTTTGACACTGTCTTCAGGAAGGTGAGAAGCAGGACTGGAAATGCCAGGACTTGCCCTGCATATAGAAGCTGTTGGTGGTTCAGGCTGCCGGTGAGGACCATGGCCGAGGTCTGGAGAAGTGGGAAGGGATGTGGCTTAGAGGCTGCAGCCTTTCCTGGAATCTCTGTCTCCATCACCACCTCTAGCTCCATCTCTATCTGGTGTTGTCTTATCTGACTTCTGCGCTCTGGCTGGGAGAGGGTTGGAACATATTTTTCTTGCTATGGACATTTGAGAGTCCTTAAGTAGTTCATAGAGCTGGAACTTCTCTCTTGATATTCTGTGATCTGGGGGCCAAATCTGTCATGGAAGCTTCTGGTGGCTCTCCCTGCTTCCCAGGAAGCTAGGGTCTGCTGCAGCATCTCAGAATCAGGATGCCTCAGACCTCTACAGAGAACTAAAGGCGCAGTCTTCTCCACTCTCCTCTACTCCATATAGCATCAGACATGTCCAATGCCGGCGTCAGTCCCCTTGGGGAGTGGGCCAGTCCACGTCATCACAGCCACAGACAGTTGCTATGATTTCCAAGCCACAGGCAGTATGAGAGGGCTCTCTTGTCCTCAAGGACACACACTGAGCTCTCTTTGAGGCAATCCTCAGTGTTGGAGACACACCAACACTAGCGCACATCATACCTTCTCCCTTCCTTTTTTCTTTAAATGCATTTGGTACAGGGTCTCACTATACAGCTCAGACTCATAGTGATCCTCCTGTTTCGGCCTCCCCAGTGCTGGGATTCTAGGTGTATGCCACCACGCCCAGACTCGGTGACTGGCTCAGTTCATCGGGGGTGGGGCCAGGGCAGCATGCAGTGCCCAGGATCAAACCCGGGGCCCTGTGCTTACCTAAGCAGACACTTAGTCTGCTGAGCTATCTTGCTGGCCTTCTCCTTACCCTTTTGCCAGCAGTGCTGTCCTCATTGTAGGCAACCAGTTCAAGAACAGACAGGAGGCTTTGAGCACTTCCCCTTGCTAAGTCTCCTATAGCACCATTGCTCTGCCTGATAGCTGCCCCAAAGAAGCTACCCTTGCCCTGAAGCCAATCTCTAGCTTAACATCTTACTTCATATAGGAGACATGCTTTCCTAGGAAATGAATTTAACACAATATGTAACCTGGTAAATAGCAGCCAGTCAGAGTATGTTTAATTATCTCCATCTATACAGAGTCGCAGACACAGAGATGTTAGGTGATTGGCTGGCATTCGCGCAAGCAATGAGCATCTTAGTTGTGATTCAGCCCCAGGGCTCTAAACTATTTGCGCACAAGATCTCTGACTCTTGAACTTGAGCTTACTCCTGGCCAGGGGGCCTGAGGCTCGGGTCAGCAGGTATGGGCAGATGTGTGGGAATGTGCATTTCTAACAGGCTTTCAGGGGATGCCGCTCTTCTTGCTTAAGGACTTCACTTTGAGGACTGCTGTGTTAGTCTAACCTACATTCCCTGTTTAAATTCTTTTGGTTCCTCTCTTCCTTTTCTAAGGTCCATCATAATGGTGGCTCTCAAACCTCTTATAATTAAAGAATGGCAATTTCTCATCTAAATACAATTTCATATCTAACTTTTCTGGTTTTCTCCTGACCTGCCTGGGCAGATCTGCGTGAAGAGCAACATTGTGGTGGGTCCCAGGTGCGTCTGATAAACTGAGGAGAACTAATTGTTCCCCAGGATGAGGGGAAACTTGTTAAGGTTTCCTCAAGGGGGAGAGGGAGCTCCGCATGGGTTAAAATGGCCTTGGTGGAAATAAGATATGGTTATCTCAACCCAATTGTATCTAAACAAGGGTTTGTTGGAGGGAGACACACCCACTGCCAAATGTTCTGTGGGTTTGCAGGTTGACTTGAACACAATTTCATTAAATAGAATGCTTGACTTTAGCAGACCGTAAAACACACACATACATGGAAAATTCCTATCTTGTGTGTTTGCCCACTGGCTGATCGATTTAAGGAGTCACATAAATAAGTTGGAGAAGGAAAAAAAACTTAAATAAATAAATAAATGAAGTAATTTAATATTGAAAACTGAGTATTCATTTGGAATAAACCAATTTATAAAGCTGAAAGTGACAAGCTGAAATTAAATGCACTTTCCCTTTATTACTGTTTTTCTACACCCTCATCAGCCAATTACGCTCTGAAAGCATTTAGCAAAAGGATCATCTTCACTCTCTCTGGAAATAGAGAAATTCTTCTTAAAAATCCACTTTAACATCTAGTTGACAGCTCATTTACATTGTATTTATCATGTTTCTTGAGTTTTCTCTCTAGGAACATTTTTTTTTTTTCTAAATCTGTGCATCTGGACAGGAGTTAAGTCAAGTTCTTCTGAGAGCTCTGCAGAACTGAGAAATATGATGTAGTTTCTGAAAACTGGTCCCAAAGCCTAGATCCTGGTGTTGAGTAACTCTTCTGCATTTATGAACATTATACACAAGTTATATGTTTTATATTTATGATATATATGTAAAGCAGGTATATGTGTGCTCAGATAGATGGATAGATAATAATAGATGACTGACGGATGGATGGATATACATAAAGAAATAGATAATAGATGAAGGATGGAGGGACATATATATAGAGAGAGACAGAGACAGAGACAGAGACAGAAACAGAGACAGAGAGACAGGCAGAGAGAAGCAATACGACTGCAGGAGAGCCTAAATACCAAGCAGGCCAAAGTTTTCCTTTCTGGTCTAAGTAACAACATCTTTAGCAAAGTTGGGTTCATGTAATTCTCAGTTTTCAACCCCATCTTTCTCAAAGCTCACTGGTTTCATTTTAAAAATAAATTTCAGTTGAATTAAATGCATATTATCCTTACTATTTGTTCTATTCTGGAAAGCTTGAGGAAGACAGCCATCCGGAGCCACACTGGGGGCCACATAGGTGCCCCAGAAGGCTGGTGTCCTGTCAATTCCAGTGACTGAGACACAGTTCTTCTATCTCAGCCAGTTGGCCACATTAGGTAGGCTGGAGTCCCTTCGCCCGCATGGTCCCTGCTCCTCAGTGTCTACTGGCCCCTAGACTACATTTTCTAGGTGTCCCTTGGCTGCGAGGAACCAGCAGGTCTCACAGAAGCCCCAGCTCCTGGACTCCTACCCTGCTCCTTATGGGCTGGCAGAGGGCACACACCCCGCTGGAGAGCAGAGCCCCTGAAACCTGAGCTGCCAAGGCACATGGTCCAGCCTTCCTTGAGTCTCACTAAGAGCCCAACCAGCACCACGCACCACTTCTCCTGCCCTGAGTACTGTCGTCAACTCATGGATCCCTCTGTGGTTCCATCTTCCTGGTTTCCTATTGGGAAAAACTTGTCACATACAATCATGAGGAGCAATGGCAATTCTGCACAGCACAAGGCCACTCTTGAGCAGCAGTGACCCTTTACTTATCAAAAGCACTGCTCATGTCCACCCTCTGGTCCCAGCCCTTACCCCCCACCTCACCCCAACAGGCTCTATCTCCCTGGCTTCTGATCAGATGTCCTGCTTATTGCTGCCAAGGGACCTACATGTTCTAATCAACATGAATAATGAACCAATGGGGTGCCCCTGCAGGTTGCTTCCTGAGCACTGCACTCCCAGAGATCGAGTCCCTAAGGTAAATCAGAAGTTCTGCATGGTGGTGCTGGCTGGTAGCCAACCATGAAAACTGTGGGAGGATCTCCAGTCCCATCCCAGGCTCTTATCCACTCTGGTGGCAGTAACAACAACAAAATGACACTGAAGTAAAGAGTTATAGAACCATTAAGATATTATAGCACAAAGTTGGCAAATCTGTTTCATGCTGAAGGTCAGATTGGTAGCAGTTCCTGAGGTGCTCCACTGAGAGATACCTGAACTGCCGAATCCTAATGTGAGGATACCTGCTCAGGAATGGAGATCAGGCTTTGGAAAGTAACAGGAGACTTACACAGGTGATATGTGTCACCACAGTTAAGGGCTCCCATAGCTTTTTATTGATTGAAGAACCAAGAATCTTACTGGGTCTGGTGCACACCTCTAAACCCAAGCTCTGGAAGATAAAACAAGAAGATCACAAGTTTGCATCCAGTCCTGGCAACTGAAGGTCTTGGTGAGATCTTGCCTCAAGATGAATAGCAATAAATAAAAGGACTGGAGTTGTAGCTCAGTGTGAGGCCCTGGACTCCTGGATTCCATCCCCTACAAGAGGAGAGAGAAAGAGAGAGAGAGAGAGAGAGAGAGAGAGAGAGAGAGAGAGAGAGAGAGAGACAAATGGAAGAAGGGAAGAGAAAGAGGGAGGGAGGGAAGAAGGGATGATTTGCTACTATTAGTCACACAATATATTTGAGAGGAGATAGAAATTACTAGAATAGACACTGGATTTGTGGATTTGTGGAGTTTGAGTTCATACCTTCAGGGTACATCAAATACAGATAAAAATAATGAGATCTAACAGCTAAAGGGAACCATGAGGGCAAGATGTGGAGGAGAAAACGAGGCAGTCTTATCTGGAAGCAGCGAGGGTCACTGTCACAGGTAATGCTATGAGTTGCACCCCGAATGGCAGATGTTGCTTATCAGAACCAAAATTAATGAAGGTCAGACTGAGCACCTTCCAGACTGCTCCCGTACGCACCTGGAGCCTTAATTTTAGTCTATTTTATGACCATAACATTTTTTTAAATGACTGGGATGGGGGAGGAGCAAGCAAGGTGCACACTGAACCCTAAAAATTGTGCTTGAATCTAAGAAACAGGTATCTCCCTTGGGGAACCGGATGGTTCAGTTCATGGAGACCCAGACAGGAGCTGGTAGAAAGCACCTTGCTGGGTCTATACCTGTGCTCACTGGGAAGGGGTGCAGTCCTCCCCCAAGATCTATGTGGAAGCTGGGGTGTCATCACTGTGGCTTCGCAGCTGCTCTGAGTGTCAGCATCCTGCTGGCGAATTTCTGACCCGGTTGTGCAACTGCAGCCTTGACCTGCCCTTCACCGCTGGCCAGCGCTGGCCAAAGTCTGCTTCCCACATTTCCTTCCTCTGAATTCTGGCTCATACTGCCTTTGCCTTCAGGCCTGAAGTCACCTCTAGAGAGACCCCCGTGTCTGTGTCACCACTCCACAGAATCCAGCCTAGGGATGTTTGCTTATGGTCTCACTGAGGTTTGCTTTCTGTGATCACCTTAAGGAGCTGCTTCAGCAAAGGCCATTTTTTGGCTTCTCTGCAGGAACAGAGGAGCTGAGTGTCTGGGGGTTCTGTGGAAGGTAGAACTGACTTTTCTCACTACTTCTCTGAGACATGGCCTTGAGCCACCTATGTGGCTGTGACCTTAAGGATACAGCTCAGAATGCTGAGAACACTCTCAATGGATGAAAAGTGGGAAATACAATCTCATGAGAAGAAGTAAGTTCATGAACTATGATGCCACTGTAGCGTCGACAGCCACCTGTTGTGGGTGGTCAGACACTCCCTCAAAGCAGCCCAAGCTGCATATGTCCTTGATGAGACATACTATTTGATTCCACCATGGCTCTCGCTTAAGGTCCTTCTGTATCACCACTTCCTGTGTATTTTCATAGTCCTTAGTCACCTCCAAGACAGACGTGGAAGTTGGTTCATCTTAGACAGGAATAGTTCTTTAAGGGACCTGAGCTTGGGTTTAGAGGTGTGCACCAGACCCAGTAAGATTCTTGGTTCTTCAATCAATAAAAAGCTATGGGAGCCCTTAACTGTGGTGACACATATCACCTGTGTAAGTCTCCTGTTACTTTCCAAAGCCTGATCTCCATTCCTGAGAGTCTCATCACTAGTAAGGGGTAGGTACAAACTCCAAACAGAACTGTCAAGGTCCCAAAGCCAGGGTAAGTTCTCCAGGGGCAGTGGGGGCCAACCCCACATTAAGAACCAATCAATGAATTGATCTCTGAAATAGGAACAAATGCATTATGCACATCAAAGCGTTCTTGAGAGCAATGAATGGACCCTCAGGTGGGACCGGGCAGCGTGGATGCAGCTATTTATATTTCCCTGAACTTGGGGCTGGAAGCTGTCCCAGAAGCACATCAGGAGAGGCTGTCTTGGAATTCTGGCTCTGAACAAGCAGTAATTAATTATATTTGTTGAACATTCATTATTCTATGAGGTTTTATTGGATAAGAGGGACAGAGTATTGTCCATCAATCCGGTTCTGACAGAGCCCTAACTCTCCTCCCTGTCACCAGTAACCATTCCTGCTTCACGTAGTCCCCGAGTCGGGGCAAGCCGCTTCTGCCCCCTGTGATGTAGGCTGTCCATCCACTCCTCCCAGGGGCGCTTCTTTCCACAGAACCTCAAATGCAGACCTTGTGTTTCTTCTGCACCCTTCCCAGAACCTATGTCTCTTCATTGAGTTCTTCCCACCCTGCTAACTGTCCCCTTCTGAGAAGCTCCTAGTCCAGATCTCACTCCTGTCTAGAAGTGCCCCTCCTCTTCCCTCCTACTGACCCCAGTGTTCTTGCTCTTGGTCCTACATCAGCCACAGTCCCACACTCTGTGCCAGAATCCACGTAGCTGCCTCTCAAAGGGGTGGACTCTTGCCTAGTGGACCCTATTCAGGACCCAAATGACAGTCTCCAGGGAATAGAGTAGGCCACCAGAGCCTCTGCAGCCCACGAGGACAACAGGGACAAACCTAGGATGTCTGTTCATTATCCTGGACTGGCAATCTTCTTAAAAGGCATTTCTCAGTCTTTAAAAGATACGTATACCTAGCAATAGGGTAAACAACAAAAGACACACACACACACACACACACACACACACACACAAAATGCTAATAATGTGCGGTCTCATCCAAAAGATCACTAACTTAATGCTTGTATATCTGTGCCCTAGAAGTGTTTCTAAACATATTTTTAATGAAACTCAGAAAATTCTAACTTCTAGAGAGGCTTTTCTGGAAGAACTTCTTATATTCACTTAAAGGATTTTGGTTTCGATCCCTTAGGAAGTCATTTTAGTTGTCATTTGGAAGTAGTTTATCTCTTCGCTCCTTGCTAACTGATTTTAATTCTATTTCAGTTTCTATTTCAATGAAGATTTCCTTGCTTCCCTTGGCACTCTCTTCTCACCTCCTGACTTTTCATAATGACCATCTAGTGTTGGGAGTTTGGGACCAGGAAGTGTTCTGAATTGAAATTTGCTTCTCATTAGTCCTAAAGTTTTGGGCAGTCACTAGCTGCCTTGCCCCACTTTGTACCTTCATCATTTACACTGCAGGATGACTGTTTTGTCTGTTTGTTGGTTTGTTTTTTGTTTGTTTGTTTGTTTGTTTTAAAGAATACAAAATAGCGATAGAAAAAACAGCATTAGAAGCAATGCAAGATTTCACTAAACAAAGTAATAGGAATTCAACAACGGTTGCTGTATTACATGTTGCTATCTTCAAATTAGATTAACATGTTCAACCTCACTGGTCATTCAAGAGATGCAAATTAAAACAACACTGAGATACTATCTTATACCAGAAAGAATGGCTATCATCAAGAAGTCAATCAATAACAAATGCTGGAGAGGGTTTGGGGATAAAGGAACCCTTCTCCACTGTTGGTGGGAGTCCAGGCTGATACAATCACTATGGAAATAAGTATAGAGATTCTTCAAAAAGCTAGGATTCAAGATCCCACTGAATCCCACTGAATTCCCCTCCTATGTATTCCCACTGAATCCCACTGAATCCCACTGAATTCCCCTCCTATGTATTTTTTCCAAAAGGACTGAAATCATCATACCACAGCAACATATGTACACCCATATTGATGATTTATGGTTTGTGTCTAGTTGTCTCCCCAAAACCTCATGCAATCATCAGGATAGATTCTTGAGTCTGTGATTAATTCATGATCCAATGCTGTGATTATGGGTGTAGTGCTACACAAGCCCTAAAGTGGATAATCTGCATACAAGATAAGGAAGTAGGAGAGGCTTGCTACCTGCCTCAGCCACTGCTTCTCCCTTTGCTCTTTGCTGTCTTCTTCAGCCATGAACTGCTGCCCTCTACCATGTACCACTCTGCCTTGAAGCCAGCTGAGTATGGACTGCAACCTCCACTAACTGAGCTAAATAAACCTTTCCTTCCTTAATTTGGGGTGTTGGGCATTTTGTCACAGCAACAACAAAATGTAACTAAGACAGCAGGAAGGATAACAAACCTACTGCATACAACTGCTTATGAAAGCTGAGAGAACAAATCTAGAAATTGCATCCATATCATAAGCAGGCCAGGTATTCTTTT
Source organism: Myocastor coypus (assembly GCA_004027025.1). NCBI lineage: Eukaryota > Metazoa > Chordata > Mammalia > Rodentia > Myocastoridae > Myocastor > Myocastor coypus. The sequence continues at coordinate 10,115 of PVJA010005678.1, forward strand.
GGTTGGAATGTATGCATCCCTCAAAGATTCATATGTTGGAATTTAAACCCTACAGTGATGGTCTTAAAAGGTAGGGCATTTGAGGAAAGAGTTGAGTTGTGAAAGTTCTACCCTCCCCCCTCCCAAGTAGGATTAATGACATAACCAAGGCTTGAAGGGAGCTACCTGGCCCATCCTACCTACAGCCAGGAGAAAAAACAAAGTAACTGCAAGTCTGTTCCTGGGCTTCTCAGCCTCCAGAACTGTAAGAGACAAACTTACATTTCTTCTAAGTTACAAAAAATACCAGTGTTTGATGTTTTGTTAGAGCAACACAAATAGATTAAAATGGAATGAAATTCTGTCACAGGTAATTTTCATTAAAAAAGAAAAATATGAAGGATCATAAAAGACAATAATAAACACGTATAATGACAAATTAGGTAGCCTAGAGGAAACATGTAAATTCATAGAAACATAACAATATAATACAGCCTGCACTTCCATAAACAATGGAGAAGACTGAAATATGAAGTAAAAATTCTGCATAGACTGATAAGAAAAGAAGCAAAAAACATTCAGAAATCTCCCTTCAAAAAAAAAAAAAAATCTCCCTTCAAAGAAAAGTCCATGCATGCACTAGTGGCTGAATTATAGCAAATATTTAAGGAAGCACTAATATCAAAATATCTCAAATTCTTTCCTAAAATTTCCAAAGTTACACTGGTCTCAAACCCAAAGGTGTTGCAGGAAAAGACAACTTAAGCACTATTAAAATATATATATGGATAGATAAAAATCACCAACAATACCAGCAAATCTAATTCAAAAGCACTTGTAAGGGATCACTCATCATGATCAATTAAGATTTATCCTAAAATGTGAAAGGCTTAACATATTCAAATCAATAATGTGATAAATCACATTAACAGAATGAAAAAAAATTACCATCTCATTAGATTAAAAACATATAACAATAGTAAACATAGTTCTGTGTTAAAAACTCTCAGCAATTGTATATGGAGGTATGGCTCCAGAAAACAAGGGGTATGTATGACAAACCCACCCCTAAAAACATAATTAAGGATGAAAAGCTCTAAGTATTTTTCTCTATGATGAGAACAAGATAAGAATGCCGACTCTCACAACTTCTATTCAACCTAGTTCTAGAGTTCTTAACTAGAGAAATTAGGCAAGAATAGAAATAAAGTCATCCAAAAGAGAACAACAAGAACAAAAATCAAATTATCCAATTGCAAATGGCCTGATCTTATACCTGGAAAATGCCAAAGGCTACATAAAACAAAACAAAAGCACACCAAAACAAAACAAAACCCTGTTAGAACTAATGAGTTCTGTAAAGTTGTGGGATTGCAAGATACAAAACCAACATATAAAAATTAGCGGTGTTTCTATACAGTAATGACGAAATGTCTAAAAATAATCAAGAAAAAATTCTTATTTACAATACCACTGATCAATCAAATACCAACAATTAATTTAAAAATGACTTAAATAGGCTTCCTGGGAACAATGAAATACTGACGAATGAAATTGACGAAGATGCAGGCAGGTGGAAGATGCTCCCTGCTCTTGGGTTAGAACAGTTAATATTGCTTACATGTCCAAACTTCCCAAAACAATCTGTACATTCAGCAAAATCCCTAACAAAATATCCATGAAAATTTTCAGAGGTAAAATTTGTTGGTCAGAGGACGCAACGTTTCAATTAGGAGGAAACATTCAGATTTTTATTGTATAACGTGGTAACTTAAAAAACTGCTGAAATTTGCATTTAAATGTTCTCATGTAAAAAAATATTATATATAAAATGGTTGTTAGTTTGATTTAACCATTTCATAATATATGCATATATTAAAGCACCATACTGCACACACAACTATATGCAATTCACATTTATCAATTAAAAACTAAAATTTTAGAGTTGGGAAGGTAGTTCAGATACGTGGCAAGCCATGAGTTCTACCTCCAGCACTGCAGAAATTATAACAATATTTTTTTAATTAAATACTTTTCCAAACTTATTTCAGATTTTAAAATAGGTAAGTTTCAGAAGTCGGCTGTTCCTTGAACGTCCGGCCTGATGTGCTCTTTTCTTTCAGCCACATTTTTCAAATTTTTCTTTACTCCTCCGGAGAGGACTTAGTAGCCCATGCTGGTACTTTGCCAACTGCTGTAGTCTTTGGAACGCGTTTGTCAAACTCTTTCTCCCAGTGCAGGCTGTAGTAAAGCCGGGGGATGAACTTCTCGTTTAACGAACTCTAGCAATTGTAGAGAGGACACAAGGGTCCCTGAAAGACTGCGCAGGCGGAGGACAACCAACCCCAGCAGGAACACATCCGGGGTTCTGCTAGCGACCGCGCCAGCAGCCACACTTCCCAGCAGGTACTGCGTCTGGGCTACTCTTGTGCGAGGCGAGCTTGTGAGCCCCGTCTCCAGCATACTCTGCGCGGACCAGTAGTGCAGCCTAGTTGGGTACACTTCCCAGCATGCTCTCCCCACGGCTATGGACCACATTCCCCAGCATGCCCTGTGCCAGGCCTTTTTTCCTCAGGCAGCGGAGAACTTTGGACTATAGTCCCGGCATGCCGTGCGACAGCCACAAAGCTCACCAGCGGAGCGCTCCAGTGGGGATGTTGGGAACAACCGGCCGGGACGCGGGGAAAGCGCGGTTCCTGCCTGCTTAAATGCTAGTGCTGAGACCGTCTGCTGCAGGGATGCCCTGTACTCACACGGTATCTAAGGCGCTTAGCTCAAGTTCAAATATGGCTCCATCAGCTACTGACTCACTACGGTGTTTGCACTGTGACAGCGTGACTTGCAGCCTCTGTGTCCAGGGGAGTCACAGTTGCTTTTCCTGTGCCCCGAAAACAGTTAGCCAGCGCTTGGTTCGCACTGGACGTGACAGCGAGGGGCGTGTGCCCGCAGCACTGCAATTTTGTGCATCTAAATTCTGCACATGTAAATGTGCACATGTGCAAACCCTTCTCCAGGACAGATCCCTTTCCAGCTCGTGGCATTGTTATAGGAAAAGGTCACATGAACAGTGGATGGTAGAGACGGGCCGCCACTCTGCCCCAGTTCCTGGCAGGTAGCTCAGTGCTGTCTGTTAGGTGCCTCTGACCCAGACAGAAGAACCAGGCTACGCAGTGTCATTTCTGTCTTCCTCCATAAGAGTTATTGCACCCCAGACAACTCACAACTGCTTTTCCATAGCATAGCAAGGCTCCTTGCCCCAGAGCCTACCTGGGGGAGCTCAGACATTCACAAAAGCAAGGAACAGGTCAACCTGTCCCTTCTTGGTGTGGGCAAACACTGGAAAGCTGTGTGGGCTCTTCCTGAGGGGCTTCTGTTTTTGTCCTTGATTCTAATTCATACATAAGGACAGAGAAGTGAAAGAAGCAGAGCTGAGAAACCACATTTCGTCGCTTCATTGAGAGACAGAGAGCACACCACAAAAAATCAGGCCAGAAACAGCTCCAGTATCTACGCAGCCCTTTACACCTTTGGCGAAACACTTCTCTGCATGTGTCTAGGGTGAAACTCCAAGAAGCAGACTGGAAACATGGTCCAGGTTGCTATGAGGGTGGCCAGCCAAATGCCCACAGGGAAGGAGACCTTTGAATTGTGTCCAGTTGGAACCTAGATTTCATGGGACCACTGGCACTACCAGTGAAGACTGGAAGAGGCAAACCTTTGCATTAATTTGAAAAGTTAGACTTCAAGCAAAGCCTATGTCCAATATGAGAAAACTTAAAAACAAGCTGGAAAAGGTCAACTTGGTCATCAAGTAACTTGACATCTGCTAGATCAAACTCTAATATTGTGGGTGTGTTCAGGAGTGGGTACTTGGGGATTGAAGATAGGACTTCCACATGAACTACAACCAACCTGCTGAACTGCTCAGCTAGAGTTAAACAGGATCCTCACGACTCAGCCTCCCAGATGCATACCGCTACTCATGGCTCTTCAGCATGCTTGATGGAAAGGAAGTCAAGGTGAGTGTTCAGGGACAGTAGCATTTACCGAGTTGCAGCAGCCAGCATTTCTGGATGTGTAGGGAAGCTGTGAACTGTTGAGCAGATCTAGGAGGCAAACCAGTGAATAAAAACAGAGTAAAGAATACACAGTAAGTTGGAATTAGCAAGCACAGGCAGTGAAATAGCCATTGTAGCCATAAATATGCTCCATTGTTTAGTGAAAACTGTGAGCATGGTGAGAAGAGAAAGAACATAAAAGACATGTGTGTGGCAAATGACATCAACAGAGGAGAAAAGCAGCTCATGGAGTGGAAAAATGTAAGTCATATATCTGATTTGGAATTAATATTCATAATACACAAAGAACTGTATAACTCAACAGTGATAAAGAAAGAGAGCCTGGATAAAAATGAGCAAAGAACATCAATACAAATTTCTTCAAAAAGAAAATATACAAATGACCAACAGTCATATGGAAAAACTTCAACATCACCAATCATTGCAAAAATGCAAATCAAAACCAGAATGCAGGGACCCACAAGATAGCTCAGCAGTCTAAAGCATCTGCTTAAGCAAGCTTAGGCAGCCCCAGGGGACACGGTTCAATCCCCAACACTACATGCTGTACCAGCCATACCCTCAGGGTGGACTGGGCTGGAGAAAAACAAAAAACACCATACCATGCCACTTATCCATTAGGAGAGCTAGTCTCAAAATAAATACATAAGCAAAGATGAGGAATTGGATCCCTATGAGTTTGTAGTTCAATGTAAAATGTGTAGCCACTGTGGAGCAGTATGGTGGCTCCTTAAATGTTGATCCTAAAATGACCACTTGAACCAGCAGTTCCACTTCTGAGCATATGCTCAGGACAATTAAGAGCTGAACTCAAGCAGATATTTGCATGCACATGTTAATAACATTATTCACAATAGCTAAAACATGGAAGCAACCCAGGGGTCCATGAACAGATGAGTAGATGAACAAAATGATCTACACAGACAATGGAATATTATTCAGATTTTAAAAGGAAGAGAAGAGGCTAGGGAAATAGCTCAGTGATTTAAGTTCCTGCCTGGCAAGCATAAGGACCAAGGTTTGATTCCAAGTACCGTATGCCTTGCTAGCCCTGGAACCCTGGGAACACTGTGTTGGCCTTGAAACTGGGCATGGTGACTCACGCCTATAATTTCAGTGCTGGGGAGGCTCAAAAGGAGAATCACTATGAGTCTGAGCTGCATAGTGAAACCCACTGCCAAATAAATAAACAAATAAAAGATTTTTTAAAAAAGAAAGGGAATTCTGATACCACACCATGAATGAATAATGCAAGATAGTACATTAAGCAAAAAAAGGACCTGCAGACAGACAAATCATGTAAGATTCCACATACATGAGGTATCTAGAGTGGTCTAAAGCACCTGATTTACAGGAAGGAAGTGGAATACTGTTCTGTGTGGGAATGGAGGTGTTATGACTTATATCCAGATGTCCCCTGAAAGCCTCATTCAGTCTTAGGCCAGACCTTTGGCAGGTGACTGGATCATGGGGCATTAGACTTAGCTTGCTGTTAGGAGGCAGGGCCTGTCTGGAAGAGGCAAGACTGTGGAAGTATAAACTTTCTTCCTTCCCCACGCCTCCTTCCCTGTCTGTTTCCTGTCTGTTATGCCATGGGTGATTCTATACTATACCAGGTCTCTCCCCAGCTACCCTGCCCTGAGGCCAGCCAACTCCAGACCAAAACATGAGCCAGAATAAATCTGTCCTCTAGATTGTGGGTGCTGAATCTTCTGTTCCAGGGCTGAGAAAAGTGACCAGAACAGAAGGACACAGCACTTAATGGATTCAAGGAGATCTAAGACAAAAAAAAAAAAAATCTGGGCATATATTATCATGTAAGCATACTTCGCACCATAGAATTTTAAACTTAAAAATGATTCAAACAATAAATTTTATCATACTAAAAATTTAAGAAAATAATAGCCTAGTGAAAGCCCTAGTGATGAAAATAACATTTGATTTAAAAAATCATAGTCTGGGATTAATGACAGACCTGATACAAAAAAAAAAAAAAAGAGTACTGACATTAGAAAGTCACCTTGGAATTCATCTTAAAAAGGAGGGAAAGAAAAACTGAGGAAGAAAAGGAGAGGGATACACAAATAAACTACTTGGAAAATTATGGCCACAGATTTTATAAACTAGATTTCAAGATATAAGCCTGTGCATGTAAACAGCTCACTAAACAATCATGCAGGTCAAAATAGCAAATAATAATAATAATAATAATAATAATAATAATAATAGCCAAGCTGAAGAACAGTATAGTTTAATTGCTAAAAACTAATATTAAATTGAAACTCTTAAAAACAATCATAAGGAAAAGCCACACCACTTACAAAGAAATGGTAATAACAGCAAATGCAACAGACTTGTCAGAAGCCAAGCAATCTAGAAAATAATTTAACAGCAATTTTAACATACTGAAAAAATTCCAACTTAAAATTTTATATCAAGTGAAAGCATCCGCTTTTTAAAATGAATATAAGAAAGGAGACTTTAAGGTGAAGAAAAGGCAAAAAAATTCATTGTTAGCAGATCTGAAGGAAAATAAATATAATGGAGGTTTTTCATGTGGAAGAAAATGATACCAGGTGGAAAATTGGACTGACAGATATGAAATACATCTGAATGAAATTAACAACATGAGTAAAAACCTATATGAAGAAAACTGTTGAACTTAGCCAAAAAATGATAAATGAAAATTTGACTGCAGGGAATAATATCCTATATTTTGTAAAAGGAACATGAAGTACTGTAAAAAATATTCTTTGTAAACTGATTCATACATGTAAATATCTTTAATGAAAAATTCCAACTGGATAAAAATTCAAAATATTTGTGATTTTCATCACAGGATAAATAACAAATGCAAACATAATGGGGAATATTTTTCTTAGCCATTATAAAAGAATATATGAAGTGACCATGATTGAAAGAACATTTTAGTAGAACTAGAAAAGGTTGTGTGATGATAGGAAAAAATCGAAAGTGTGAGCTCAGACTTAATTTATGTAACAATTTGGTATGTGGCAAGAGTGGTCCTAACTTTAAAATCAGTAGGGAAAGGTGGCTGAATACATTGAAAATAATGAACAGCCACATTTAAAAGCAATTATCTCAAAAACTTTCGGAATCCAATTATGCAACAGATACCAAAACAGGTTTCAGAAGCTTTAAAGATGTATATACTTTGGCTCATAAATTCTACTCCTAGAAGTTTAGCTACATACAAGTGTCAAACAGGAAATTAAATATGCCTCCCCCACAGAAATGCATAAAGAACTGTGGAACACATGTTGATAATCGTAATAAATACAAGCAACTCCAGTGTTTTACAGTGGGTACATGGTTGAATGAGCACAAGGTATAAATCCAAGAGAATATTGAGAACATAGTTTTTATATTTATCAATAAGCTACGAAAATGTTACCTGCTCCAATATGGTTCCAATAATACCTGTTTTGGGTGTTTATTTTTATTCATATATTCGCAGTGGTAAGGATCATAGTCCTTTCAGGAAGTTGGTACATGGACAAAACACATCCTAATTCTTTCTTCATCCGCTCCACCACCTCCCTCCACTTCTTAGTTCTCTTTCCATCTAAGAAAGACTTATCTCCTGGTGTTCTGTTATTTATTTTGCTCTTTATTTATACTTTCGGTTTCTCATGTAAGAGGATATGTGTCATATTTAATCTGTGTGTTTCATTTATTTCCTTTAATGTTATATTCTCAAGGTGTATCCATTTTCCTACCACTGACTCCAGTTTATCCTTTTGATGTCTCAGTAGTACTGAGACATCAGTATAAACATCACATTTTCCTTATCCCTTTAACTGCTTCTGTAGAGGCCACATGAAGAACTAACTGTTGTGAACTGTGCTGTGTATAGGCATGGGTACACTGGGGTCACTGTCATACACTGTCTTAAAATGCTTGTTGTTTGCGGTTCTAAGAAAGTGATCTGGAGCAGTGCTGAGCAGAGACCATGTGTGCTGATGGCAAGAAGAGGTACTGATGTTTACCAAGCACTCAGAGGAGAGAGGTGCGACATGGTGGAGAGGGAGGTTGGTCACCTTAACTATTGCTAGTAATGCAACAGGATAGTTCACAATACACAGTTGAACCACAGGAGTGGCCAGGACAGAGCACTGAGTTCTCTGGGGTAGACACAGTGGAGAAACACCTGCTGTGTCCAGAGAGGGGGAGCTGAGGGCTGTCTCCTCCAAAGCTTTTCCTCTTCTTTGAACTCTAGCCCTATGCCTTCTCCTAGTTGTAGGACACATCTACTTAGAACCCAGTGTGTGTTGCCTTGAGGCACCTTCATCATGGACCTATTGATTGTTTACTTGTGTACTACTGTCTGATTGTGTGTGTGTGTGTGTGTGTGTGTGTGTGTGTGTGTGTGTGACAGAGAGGCCCAGTGAGTTTTCTTCATTGCCAAGAAAATGATAGGTTGATGTAGAAGTATTTGGAATTCACAGTGCTCAGGAATTCAAGTGTGTTGAAATCAAGAAGTTTAAAATAATGTTTCAAAATGCAAGAGTAGCAAAGTGCCATGACTTCAATGAGTAGGTGAGCAATGCATAACAAATTTACATAATTATTCACATAAAGTTTTATGGTTATTACCAGAGTTGGAAATGCAGAATGGGTCAACATAGAAAGTCCCCACATTTTTAATATGTGACTATAAAATAGGAAGAAATAGACTATATGTTAGGAGGTCAGAAGCTATTAGATTTTGCATTTTTGCAAGTCTCCTTACAAGAAAAAATCCTTGTTCCTCTATAAGTGAGCACATGAGAATAGCTCTGCATGTAGAGTGGGAAACTTATCAAGCCTGTTGGCCAAGATGTCCATTAGTAGTGCCCTTGAGGTGGTTCACACTAGAAAGAATTGTTTACTTTTCAGTAATTTTGTGAATCCACTCTTAAAATTCCTACCAAAAAGTAAATTATGGAAACTTACACTTAAATGAGTTATACTTGAAGAAAAATAATAGAAATAGGAAGTACTTAAAGTTCATCTTTTCCTAGTTATCAGTACTACAGCCCTAGGTGCACTGGGTTTTGTATTGTCTATTCCCCAAGGTCATCGGCATCAGCCCTGCCTGTATGATGGACACCCTACATCCTAGCCTGCTTCTCAGTCATGTCTTGCTTTGCTGGACACGATGCCCAACACACACAACTCAGATAAGCACTGGTTTATTTTGGCTCACAGTTTCAGCCCCCTCATCAGCTGCTCTAAGGCAGGCACAGCCTGGTGGAAGGGCCTGGTGGAAGAAAGTGGCTCGCATCACGGTTGTTGCTGGCAGAGAAAGGAGAAAGAGCCAAAGAAGAGATGAACCCTTCCACATCACACCCAAATGATCTGCCTCTTCCAACCAGACCCTATTCTCTAACAGTAAGTCAGCCATCAGTTCACTCTTGCATGGATGCACTGATCACGCTGTGCCTTGTGGGCCCATCACCTTCCACACACATGAGACTTTGACTGGACATTTTAGCCACAAGCCATAACAATGGCACCCCCCAGCCCCACCTAGTATTGCATTCTGTCACATCACCATCATGTTGGAGACTGGAACTAGCCATGCTGGGAATGAGCTCATCACGGACACTGGGCGTGTCTGTGAATCAAGCAACTTCAAATAGTCTAACATTAGGTCAGATAGAAAAGTCAAAATATTTAAATGGCCTATATCTTTTTTCACAAATCATTTAAAAATTTTGTATTTGAGGCCTAAAGATAATACATGAATTACTATATAGAATCATTTGCATGTTATCCTACAAATAATTATTTGTATTTAAAGGAATTAATAATCTAAGAATATATGTCATCTAAATTCTGTTCTTTTTTGTCTCTTGTGTTCCTTTTCTCCACTTTTAAATCTTCTTTTTTATTTACATAATTACTTGTATTTTTACCCAGGTTGTTTTATTAATTCTGTAAGCATCAATTCACCTTTAAAGAATTGAGATCATAAACTTGAGGTTATCAGTGGAACCTTTAATTAGTTAAAACCCATTGTCTAGTTGCCCTATCCTCACTCTTGCATCAAAGATATTAAAACTTTGAAAATAGAATAAGTTAGTTCTCTTTCTCTACTATTATTGCTAGCATACTTAATCTGCATGTATTTCAGACCACACCAAATATTACTTTTGTTGTATAGCTAGCATTAATTCATTGCCCATATAGTTCTTATTTTCCTTTTTTAAGAGAATAAAAAATGTAAAATAAAAACCACTTTTCAAATTATACAGAATTTCACTAAACAAGATGGCTGTTATATTTCATATTATTGTCTTCAAATTAGTTGTTCAAATTACCATATATAAACATGCAAAATGAGTCAAAAAATGAAAAAAAGAGGTAAAAATTATGCGTTAACTACTCCTTTCAACAGTTCAGTAGAAGCAGAAATCAGCAGTACAATGATCCAAGTTATCCTGTGTATGTAAATATACTTATTTTTCATTTTGGGCTTTCACTCCTTACTGTATTTCTGAACCATTTTCTTTTCTAAGCAGGGCATAAGCTGTGGATGGAGTCGCTGAAGCCAGCAAGGACTTAGCTCACTTTGTGGGTACATGCACCGAGGTGATCAGCACTGAGAGACCCACAAAGGCAGAGAAAGGGGAAGCACAGGATGTCTGAGTGCCCTCATGATGCCAATGCCAATGCTACCATTGAGGGTTCCAACCACAGGCATTCATTTTCTCCCAGTTCAGGGGGCTAGAAGTCTGAGATTAGGCTGCCAGCATGCTTAGGCCTTGTTTTTGCCGGCTTGCAGGTGACAGCCTCTCATCGTGACCTCACCCCAGTGAGGTGAGGCAATCCGATGAGACAGATTGCCTTACTATCTGTCTTCACTGAGACATGATATGATGGTTCATCTTGATTATTTGACTGTCTTGAGAAATACCTAGGAAGTTAGTAAAACACAGTTCAGGGTATATCTGGGAGGTCATGAAAATCTGGAAAATAGGAAGTAAGACCTGATGTCCACATCTAGGGGACATAGCCTTGAGGTCTATATCTGGTCTCTGCCCCTTCCTTTCTAGCATGTTCTCTCCTTTGTGAGCACCATAAACTGAGCAGCTTTGCACCTGCCTTGGAGTAGCCAACCATGTACTGAAGCCCCTGAAACTGTGAGCCAAATTAAACCTGTCTGTCTTTACATTTTGCATGCCCGGTGTTTTGCTCTAAACCTCATCAACTTGCCTAAGCAACAGAATCTGTTGTCTGTTCATGATGGAAACATATCAACTCTTCCTTCCTTTGGCGCAATTTCTCTGGCAGAACTCTGGGTTGTAGTATTTTTCTGCACTCTGAGAAGCCTTCAACCCTGCACCCTCACTTCATTGTTGTGCTAAGTTATCCACTGTGAAAGCATTTCCTCCTCTTAGGAAGCTAATGGCTATGTCTCTGTGTTTCAGTAGACTGGTTCTGCTGCATAAGCCAAGATATGTCTCAAGTTTGTGCCATGCAGGAGTCAGTCTGCCCATGATGGATCTGACTGTTGATTTCAGGGAACTTTCAGAACCTCTGCTACCTCCCCTCCTACTTCCACTAGTTTCCTCATGTTTCCTGTTAACTCCTGTGTTTTCCTGCTGTGTTTCAATGTGGATACTTTTTAACCATCATCCAAAAACTTCATCTTTTCTTCCATGCTGCATTTAAAACACAACACCTAAATTCTTCATTTCAATTATTGAAATCTTACTGGTAAAATTGCTAGTTGCCTCTTCATAGATAGGATTTTCTAAACCAAGTTCTGTTCTTTGGTTGACCATATAAATCTTAGCTGCTTAAAGTCTCAGTGCCCAACCCCTAGGTGTGGACATCAGGTCTTACTTCCTATTTGCCAGATTTCTTTACTCTTGGTTCCATGTGGTGATCTCATATGAAATGCTGGATGTCTTATATAAAATCCATGGCACTCTGCATGGTGCTTTCTTTACAGAATCTGTGTAAAGACTGGGAGTCCAGACTGGGAGATGCTGGTCCGCTGGCCTAAGAACCAACTGAGTTCATTTATGGTTCTTGTATCTTCATCTTTGTCTTTGTTTTTGCTGTGGGGTTTTCACAAAGATTCATATTTTTCTGGTTCTCCTTTCTTCCATAATGCCCTACAAGGCTTCCAATGGAAAGACTGGACTATTACTAGCATCCACTTATGCTGAAACTCCAGTTGGCCCCATGAGATGTTTTTAAAGTTATACTGTTTTAACCCCAAAACTTCAGGTTTTGTGCCTAGCTTCTCAGGATCTTTCTCCAATCATACTAACAATTTCGTAAATCCCTTCAGGAGAAAACAATGCAGTGATGATTGCTATGGTTTATAGCTAGAGGTCCTCCCAAAGCCTCAGTGGATCATAGGTGGAACCTGTGGAAGGTAATTGATTGGCAGATGGAAATTTACAGCTGACTTGTTGTGAAGAGGTCTGGCCAGAGAGGCAGTCCTGGGGATGTGGCTAGGAAGGATTTATCTCCCTCCCCACATCCTCTTCCCTTACCCTCACTTCCTGTTCTCCATCCCATGAGCAGCTCTCCTCCACGAGCTTCCTGTTTTGTACCATCCTGCCCTGGAGCCAGCCAGTTGTGTGCTGAAATGTGAGCCAAATGATCCTTTCCTTTAATTTTCCTATGTCAGGGATAGTATCTCAGCAGGAAGGAAGCAGCTGATAGAATGCCCCTATTATAGACTGACATTTTGCTTCCCCTCATATTCTGATGCTGAAGTCTTCTTGAAAATGTAATGGTGTTTGTAGCAAGAGCTTGGGGGAGAAAACTGGATTGAGATGAGGTCATGAGGGCCATTCCCCATAGAAGAAGAGGGGTCCCAGTGTCCCCCCACATCAGCATGAGGACATGATGAGAGGCTGTCACCTAAAAGCCGGCAAAAACAAGGCCTAAGCATGCTGGCAGCCTACTCTCAGACTTTTAGCCTCCAGAACTGGGAGAAAATGAATGCCTGTGGTTGAAACCCTCAATGGTGGCATTGGCATTGGCATTGGCACTGGCATCCTGAGGGCACTCGGACATCCTGTGCTTCCCTTTTCTCTGCCCTTGTGGGTCTCTCAGTGCTGACCACCTCGGTGCATGTACCCACAAAATGAGCTAAGTCCCTGCTGGCTTCAGCGACTCCATCCACAGCTTATTTCTCTTGCTTGGCATCACCAAGGGGAGAACCTTGTCCTTCCTGAGGTCCTTCTTTCTGTCACCTTCCAGCCTTGGCTGCTTGGGTGGCTCTCTGGTATCTTGAAATGATGTTTTTAAAAATTAACTTTTCTCCTTGAAGTGTCACTATGAATCTGGCTTCTCCATCTCAGCAGCCAAGGGAGCTCCTGAGGATGGTCTTAGAGTCAGAGTTCAAGGGGCTGCTTGTGGCCAAGCTGAGGAGTCAGGACATCCCTACCACCTCTGACCCAGGTGACCCAGAAAGGTGGCAGCTACAGAGGTTCATGATTTCCCAATGTTGCTTCTCATCCATGGGCATCATTTCTCCCTGACCACCGCTCTGGCCTTTTAACCCATACTGCAGGCAGGAATCTTCTCAACACATAGCTCTGGGTGTCCACATGAAATCATGCCCTCCTGCCTCTACCACTGTTAGGCCTTTGATGGGGAATATGGAATCACTGTGGTCACACACCTGCCATCCTCGGGCACAAAACAACTCCACAGTTGTCTGAATTCAACAGCTTTTTCCTAACATCATGGATTTCTTGGCTACATCCAGTCTGGTTTCATTGTGTTGGAATAGTTCATGTCACTCCTCATGTGCTTAAGAAAGGAAAAGATTAATGCTTGTGGTTGGGAGAGTGGGTCACGAAGACAGCAAATATTTGGAAAGTAGCATGGCTGGAGCACTTGGGAGAGAAGTGCCATACAAATGATTGTCTTTTAGAGAACCATGTGTAGGAAATGCAATCCAGCTTTTTTAAAAGAAGTATTTTGGCATTTCATCCCAATTTCCTGATGAATAGTAACTAATGAAATGTTTGTCTGGGACTATGAAGAGGCAATTCAATTGGCTGTATGTAGATAGATAACGTCAGTTGCTTTGATCTTGCCGACCAAAGCATCTTATATAATGATAAATTATACCAGGTTTCAAAATCCTCTAAACGATGTTATCTGCAATACCATTGCCTCCTTACTATCTCCCATTTTTATTTTCCCTCAGTGAAAGAAATAACAGTTTGTAAAGCCTTATAAATTCCAACTCTTATCTTTTAAAATGGTTGTGCTTTTCCCTCATCTTAACATGCAAATAGACTGCTGTTCCTAGGTCTTTGATAAAGAGCTAGAAGAAAAGTCCAAAAGGTTTTGATAAACCGTCCTGTGAAATCCAGCCAATGAACAAAGACATACGAGGAGCTGAGTTCCTGTGGCGCCGTTGTGAGCAGGTCCTCACTTGACATGGTCAAAGCAGGCCAAGCTGCACACTAGGAAGGAACTTGGGACAGTAAAGAGCTAAACAGAAGCTGGGCAAAGAATTTGGGATACTTCAGCTGCAAAAGAAATGTCCTAGAGCCTGGTGTGGTGGCGCACGTCTGTAATCCCAGCACTCGGGAGGCTGAGGCAGGTGGATTGGTGCAAGTTCGAGACCAACCTGGGCTACAAAAGTGAGCTCAAGGTCAGCCTGAACTGCATAATGAGACCCTGTCTCAAAAAGACAAAAAAAAAAAAAAAAAATGAAATGTCCTAGTTCCCCCCTCCCACTACACCATAGACAGAGCTTAGCTGGGAGGCCATCCCAGGTGGTTGATGCAAGATGACCTTCCTAGTTCCATTGACCTTCAGGTCTGTGGATGACACTAAGGCAGCCACTAATCTATTGCCAGACCCTGGGATCGGCCTACTGACCATCAGTGTCTGTCTGGAGACTGAGGGCACACAGTGAGACCCAGTGAGCCAATATCCAGCTCCCCTCTGCCTAGAGGGTCTGAGCTCCTCTACCCTCTCTCCATGCTCAGCCCTGGGGACACTAATCAGACACTTACCATTCCTTTTCCTTCCAGTGATCCCATGGATTTGTCAAATCTCTTTTCCCAGACTATTTTTTTCTGGTTGGTTTGACCATGTTACCTTTGCTTTTTAAATGTCCTTCTTCTGACCGTCTGGGTTTGTTTGTTTGTTTGTTTGTTTGTTTGTTTTCACATACAAGAAATTCCCTTTTTAAATTTCAAAATATTAATGGGGCAAATAAAGATTGTATATCAGGATGTACACTGAGCTGATCTGATACAGGTATACCAGGCAGTGGTGTGTCATAGATACCACATTTGCACTATTTATTCATCCATCAGTGGATACCTAGCCCTCCACTTGGCTTCTGTAAGTAACAGTCAGTGCCTGTGGGGACCTCTGTTCATGACAGCATATGCCTCTCAGGGCAACTTTCCACCTTAATTGGTAACTCCATCCTTCAACGTTAACCTGAAGTCCTTGCACACCTAGGGTGTGCTAGTGATGAGGACTTTCCTTCAGGCAGAAGTTTCCATCTGATGTGGGTTAAATCAACAACAAAGAATCAAGGGACCAGTGTGGGGAGTTGTCTGTAGGACATCCTAAAATCGGAAAGACCCATCCTGTGTTTCAGACCTTGAAATGTCAGAGCACGTGAGACCTGGCAGGCAGCTCCAGGTCTGCAGTGTGAGCCCTACTGCAGACCCAACTGCTCCAGAGCTGCCCCGGGGGGTTACCAAGGACAGTGCTGTAGCCGCGGGTCAAGTCACTGGGACATGCACTTCGCCCTGTGCTTCTCCTCTGCCCAGAGGAGACAGGAGACAGGGTCCCAACACCTCCTCTGTCCTATAGAAAGGCACCAAAGCCCCACTTTGGGCCTCTAGTGGCTCCTACTCCTGTCTGCCTCTCCTTCTTGCTGCCACTATCTCTGTCACCTGCAGTTCCTTTGATTATTTTGTTCACATATCTGGGTAGGGACTGCAGCCTCTGCACTGGGTCCATGCTGGGTGGCAGAGGCACCCATCAGGCCTGGCACACGATACATGTCTGATGAAGAATCTTGTCACCTCTCACCCAAGTGCAAGTCCAGGAGGCCCTGCCAAGGTGCTGTTGCTGTGGAGGAGAGCTGGCTGAGCCTGGATGCAGGTCTGCCCTGTGCTGAGGTCCTGTGTCTGCGACAGTGACTGAGGCACTTTTCTGGAAGCACATCTCTAGCTGCGCTCTCTCAGCTTCATCTGTGGACTTCCTCTGGTGATAGGCAAAGTAGCAACTCTGGGGCCCCCAGAGCCTACTCCTTGCCTGCCTTGAGCCTATGCATCACAGAGTGGTAAAGGCCAAGGACCTCTGAGATCACAAGGAGGTCTGGCCACAGCCCAAACTGCCGTGAGCACCCTTCTCTCCAGGTCTCAGGCCCCAGGTATGAACAGACAAACCAGAGAAATCCCGAAGTCACTCTTCCCTGCTCCAGCCTCTGCCCCAGGAGCAGCAGCTCAGGAAGATCAGAGCAGGGGCCTGATCTGCCAGTGCAGAAACCAGGACTTGAGTACAAGCATTCTTGAGTGACCTTGGGCCTAGCCTCAGTTTCTCCTCCTGTGCAAAGAGGCACCAAGCCAGTGTGTCCTCTGAGGCCTCTGGCTTTCAGTCTCAGGTTGCAGAAGGCAGTTTTGCAGGACAGGCTGCTCTTGTCTCTGTGCAGCCAAGGCCCAGACAACCTAAAATTCACTGCTCCAAGGTGAACCTTTCACTGTCCCACCAGGGGAGTCCTTTCTGTCCACAGATAGGAGAGAGATAAAACAGCCTGGGAAATGAAAGGAGGAGGGGTTGACTGTCACTGTGCCCCAAGGTAATGTCACCATCCTGCTGTGAGGACCCCCCAAGCTGGCAGGCACACAGCAAGAGCCCAAGTCCATGTCAGCCTGTGATGGGCATCTGGCCCCCACCGCCTGAGCAAATATCACCACCCCAGGGGACTGCAGGTGTTCAGACTGCCATCCTTCCTTGCACCCCAGGGCTCATTGTCACAGACCCTCCTGTCATCGCAGGCAACCGAGAGCACAGGAGAGCCTGAGAAGCAGCCATTGGCCCTGAGGGGACAAGAAAAAGACATCGACGTGGAGGCACAGCAGGATGGGCTTGACGGAGGAGGAGAGAGACTGCTGGCGGTACCGGCCTCCGGGCCAGGCCAGGGTGGGGGCTGCCTCCAGCTCAGCACAGGAGGGGGCGTGCCACACCGAGAGAGGCTATTCATCTTCTGCAGAGGAGCCAAGTTTCAGGGGGGTTGGGATAGAAATGAGGATGTGAAGCTGTGGAGGAGGAGAAGCAGCAGCCACACCGGGCCCATCAGAAGCCAGCCCCCAGCCTCTGCAGTTCTAGGAGGCGCTTGTACCTGATTGCATCTGGCCTCTGAAAATGGATGTTAATTCCTCTCTTTTTCTTTATGTTCCTCTCCACCCCCTTAGAACATGAGTGGTATGTGTTTAGAGCTGTGTTTTCTGGGAAAATCTGTACCTCTGTATTATATTCTCTGTAGACATAAAAGCTATGCCTTTTGTTTAAAAAAAAAAAAAAGAGCTCTGAAGATAGAGATAAATATGCATATAGAATGGATGGATTCACACCTAATGTGCCCAGTGCAGTAACACGGAGTTCTGGTCCCTGAAATTCAGAACACAGGCATCCATATCCCATCAAGTGCATTTCGGAGAGCCGTAAATTACATGCTAGAGGTCGTGGGAGGGACACGGGGCCGGCTCCACCAGCAGGAGCCCCGACAAGCAGGCATCCAGAGCAGTGACTCATCCCGGGATGAGAGAACCGAGGGGGGTCACCAGGACGCGACTGGGGCTGATCTGTTCCCTGGCGGGGCCCTGCTCCTTCAGCCCCACCTCGGCTCTTGTTTCCTGGGCAAGTTCTCAGCCTTGACCCCTCGCTGAATGGCAGGAAGGTAATTTCTCCCTGGAGCTCGTGGAACGTGGTTTATGGCTGCTGCAGAGAGCCCTCTCCAAGAGGCTCTAAATTACCGTGCTCGCTGGAACATGCGCGCATGAATAATAGATCGAGCCCAGATGCACAGAGGCCCCCCGCGCGATTTCTCAAGGCGCCTGGAGACTCTCTCAAGGGTGC
>PVJA010005678.1:28369-77771 GCA_004027025.1 Myocastor coypus
AGGAAGGAAGGAAGGGAGGAAGGAAGGGAGGAAGGAAGGAAGGGAGGGAGGGAGGGAGGAAGGAAGGGAGGAAGGAAGGAAGGGAGGAAGGAAGGAAGGAAGGAAGGAAGGGAGGGAGGAAGGAAGGAAGGAAGGAAGGAAGGAAGGGAGGAAGGGAGGAAGGAAGGAAAGAAGGAAGGGAGGAAGGAAGGAAGGAAACGGCCTGCCGCTGGCCCTGTGCCCATGCCATCATGTGGAAATGGGCTGGAAACAGAGCTATACCTGCCCTGAGCACACCGCCACAGGAAGGGGCCATGGGGTGGGAGCTGAATGTGTGCTTTTTCAAATAACAGCTCCCCTGTGAAGCAGGGAGCCTCATTTCTAGTCTCACTCTGGGCTCCATCACCTTGAGCATGTTACTGTCACCAATGTCACCATGCAGACAAGTGGCCCACAGTGCCACCCTGCACCACTGTACTCATCTTAGAAAGTAGGTTCCCACCAGTGCCCTGGACCGGTATACCACAGTGGTCTGCTCTTTGCTGTGCAATCAATGGCTGGTGGGGAAAGGCAGAAGCTCTGGTGACAGCTATGGGGCACTTGGAGCACTTGGGGTTACTGAGAGCACATCTGTCCTCAGCTGTGGAAGTGAAGTAACCTCCTTGCTGTGTCCACACCACTATCCTGCGTCTGAGGCTGCAGCTGTCCCCTCATGCAAAGGGGACTTTACCAGTGTGGTTTCATTCAAGGTGTTGAGATGTGGAGAGATCTCTAGGTTTTGCAGGTTGGTCCAGTGTCATCGCTAAGGCCCTTAGGGGAAGGAGGCAGACAGGGAGAGGCGACCCTGGAAGCCAGGGCAGAGGAGGCAGGAGCTCCAACCATGGAGGGACAGTGGCTGTGTGCTCCTGGGAGCTGAGCTCAGGCCCAGATACTTGGTGACCCATTTTCTACACTCTGGCTTCCCTGCTATTTGCGAATGATGCTCTGTGTGACGGTGCAGGGTCACTCGGCCCTGACTGCACTGTCTCTGCTCCTGTGTGGACACCAGGGCAGCCCTGCATGTCCCCAGGTTGGCTCACTGTGGGGCGAGGCTCACTGAGGGGTGTAGTTCATGCCTGCAGGTCCCTTGCATGCCCCAGTGGGGCTATGGCTGCCAAGAGGAGGGGTCAGCACAGCTTGGGGAATCCCGGCAGGAGTCATCGCATGGTAGGAAGCCTCTGTCCAGATGGCTGAGGACAACAACAGTGCTGCCTTGTGACCCCAGGTGTGGCACTGGTTGCCCGCCAAGGACGTGGGGAATTTGCAGTGACCTAGTTATCTGAGAGAGGCTGCTGGTTTAGGCTGACTGCTGTGCATCGTGTGATGTGGCTACACCCTTGCTGTCACCACCCATGACCCTGCTGTTACCACAGCAGATCTCATGTCCCTTCCTGCCACCCCCAGGCTAGGAGCATTTTCCCTGCATCAGCACCTGAAGGAGCAGGGAGATACTCCAAGGATGCACTTCAGGAAACCCCTTGGGTTTAGCAACTGGTAGAACAAGGACACCAGGCAAGGGACTGGAAGGCATCTGGGGGGAAGGAGGCCATGGCGTGGAAGACACATGAGGTCCCCTGGCAGTGGCCAGGGCCTCAACCTGGGCTGGCTGCTGGGGGGAGCGGGGAGGGAGAACTCTTGGGTTGGTGTTAGTGACTCGCACCCAGGAGGTAGGAGGAGACGCAGAGTGGAAGCTTTGGTGTTGCAAGATGCCCCAGCCACTGTTGTCCGTCATCCCAGCTGGGAGAGGCATACATGCACCTGCTCTCAGCTGGCTATGGTCTTGGCTTCCATACGGCTCTGTCCAGAAGAGAGTAGCATAGGGTTCCATCCAATGCTTCTCCCCTGCAGTGGCACCTAGAGACAATGTGGACACCCCACACCGCTGCACCCAGGGTTAAGGGAACGCTGCCACTCTCAGTTCCACAGTTGTCCACACTGTCCCTTGGCATCCCAGAAGGACTGGGACTCCCTGGGCCTGCCAAGATGACCACCAACAGCAATTTCAAACAGGGCCCTAGAGAAAGAGTTGACTGGATAATCTCTAGGTTGCTGCAGACTTCAGCTTTTCTATGAATTGGGTTTATTTAATTAAATGTTAGCTTGGATAATTATTGTTTACTTAGGAAAAATGGCTGAATTTCTATTGTTCAGAAGCTATGAATGACCTTGAGGGAGAGAGGTGGGGGAGGATGAACAGGGAGAGATTTAATTAAGGTACAGAAGAAAGGTGTGAAGCGCTCAGGGGCGGGGAGGGAGGGGAGGCTGTGCAGGGGCTGAGAAGGTAGGGCTGGGCTTGAGCCCCTTCTGCCACATGAAGGCCACCTTGAAACTTCCCCCAGACTCACTTTTCTGATACAGCAGGCCAGCAGAGACTATTTCTAGGGCTGCTGATAAACAAAGTCGCATTTATTGACCACACACCAAGCAGAATATCTGCAGCTCATGAATACCTTCCTGCCTCTGTGAGCCTTACCCCAGCTGTGTCAGGGCAGCGTGTGGGGCTTGGGCCATGCTGCCCCAGAGCCCACACTGTTAGCCAGAGAATCACATGAGTTAGGATTGCTCTGACGCACTGCTGGGCCCACTGCAATCCCAGCACTCTGGGAGGCTGAGGCAGGAACATGCTAAGTTCAAGCCCAGCTTTCGTAATTTACCAATCTATCGAGACTGTGTCCTAGAAAATAAAAAATAATGAGCCTGTGGCTCCCTGTGAGGGGTGGCCCTGGATTCTGTCCCCAACACCGCAAGCAAGCAATCAACCAACCAAAACGCGCACAGAACCACGGTGGTGAGATCGCACTGGAGCACATCGCCCCTGGCCACTCTCAGGGAGAGCCACAAGCATCCTTCGTGCTTCCTCCTCCTCCATCCTCTGCTTCGCAGCTGATCATTTGCACCCATGCGCACCACAGCTCCCCGCCTCTCGGCCCTTCCACCTGCAGGCTGCTGGGCACCCACAAAAACCCACAGGGATGAATGGTTGTGTTAGTCACTGTCCTCATCCCTGGGACACAATGCTCGACATTGCGCGTGAAAGCAGGTTCTCAGTGCAGAAGCTTTGCTCCATGTTCAGTCAGCTTAGTGAGAAACACTCAGCACGGGGGCCTGGTGGAGGAGGGCTGCTCCTGGCATGGTGAATAGGAAGTAGAGAGAGATCAAGGGGGGAGGAAGGAGACAGACCCTCCCAAGCCCCACCTCCTAACGAAGGGCTGCTGTATCTCCCTCCGAGATTCAGCCACTCCCACAAACCCCACCGCTGGGGCCAGCATGACAGGCCTGGCAAACATCCAGGATGGGGCTTCTCAGAGTATAGTCCCCATATACTCACAGTCAACCCAACATCCCCTGCAGCCCTAGCATGTGCTTCCTGCAGCCCCCGTGGGCCGTGGAGACCCACAGCTGGACCCAAGCATGATCTGCCCCCTGCTGCCTCCCCACAGTCCCACACAGTGGCCATCAGAGCAGGCTCTGCCTTGTCCCAGCCAGCAGGAGGAGACCCTGCTTGGGGACCTGAGGAAGGTGCTGACAACCACGGGTCTGCACCCAGCCCCGGCCCCTCTCAGCACCCACCTTCATCTTTTGCCCAGGTTTGGATCCTTGCTTTTTGACAATCCTGTGGTTCTGCCTGATGGACAGGTCACATGGCCACTGCCTATGTGACATTTCTGCTTGAACGAAAGAGAGAGGGACCAGAAAGGAGATCCAGGGCTGTCCTTTTGTTAGTAGAGAAGGGCTTCAGGACATTTCCTGTGATTTCTACTTCCACTGACTGCTCTTCACTCAGGTTTGGGCCCTGATAATCTTAGAAAATAATCATTTGTGGGGCTTGATAGACATCAGGGCTCAGCTAAGCTTGCAGGACTGGCTAGCAACAGCCACTCCAGAGAAGAGGAGGGAAAGCAGGGAGGGAGGGGACAGAGCTCAGGGTGGGAAAAGACTGAACCAGGAGCCTGAGCTGAGCGGAAAGGCAGAGGTGGGTAAGGTTTCTGCAGTGTGTGTGTGTGTGTGGGGGGTGCACACAGGTACACACATGTATGCACAAATGCACACGGATACACATGTGCAAGTGCAAATACACATGTACATGCATGTACCTTTTGCATAAAGGGCCCAATGTGTATTAGAAACTTTTTTTTTTTTTTTTGTCTTTTTGAATGCAGTTCAGGCTGGCCTTGAGCTCACTTTTGTAGCCCAGGCTGGTCTCAAACTCACACTGATCCTCCTGCCTCAGCCTCCCAAGTGCTGAGATTACAGGTGTGCGTCACCACGCCCGGCTATTAGAGACTTTAAAAAGAGCTTTAGGAGCAAGTAGTCCACGTTATATCATAAGAAGAAAAGGGATAAAGGCCTGCAGTGTGCCAGGGAGGGGGTCCTCAGCCCTGTCCCTGGGGTCATACTTGATCCTCCCATGGAGCAGAAAGCAATTCCATGGCCCTATGTGAAGAGGACCTGGGTCAGGGGCAGCCTCACAGCTGGAGCCCACAGAGTCCAACCAGCCTGACCAGGACCTCTGCGGCTCCAAGTCCTCACCCCTGTGCTCCATGTACCTCCCTGTTCTGAATTCCAAGACATCACAGCAGGTCTGGCAGGGAGCCCCAGAACCTCCAAGCCTGTCTCTTGGTCAGAGGGGTCCACTGGATGCTGACTTCTGTTTAGGAGCCATCCAGGCCTCTGTGGACTCAGACATGATCAGCAGGTCAAGACTGGCGCTGGGGCATCTGTGCTGTGCAAGTTCCTAGGGTGCTCATGTGCGAGGTGCTTGGTCCCTAGTACACGAATGAAGAGGAAGGAGTCTTGAAGATGCAAGGATTGTGCGGACGCTGTAGGTCTGCAGGGTGCTGCCCTCAGAACTGGTCGCATGCCTGTGATAGCCTCTGGCCACAATCCAGGCAGAGCAGGCTTCCCATCCACCTTGTGTGGACCACCAGGAGTTGTGTACGTTGTGAGTGTCTCAACCAAGTGACCTGCTGCCAAGCAATCTGTCTGACTTTAAGCTGTCACCCCAAAAGACTACATGCCCTGGATTAGAGTCCAGCCGTGTGCCTGGTCATCCTCCCATAGATATCAGCAACACTGGTGACATCAAGAACCTTGATAACATGGCCTTGTGAAGATGACCAAGCAGCAGGTCTGGCACCTAGAATCATCCTGAAGCTGTTTAGGAACCCAAATGAAGCTAGAAAATATCCTCATAACTGAAGCTCTGGATAGCTGTCTAGGTCACATGCTACTTGATTACTATTTTTGTTTTTATCTCCCGATGGTGCTGAAAATGTTCATTTCCATGCAAAATTTAAGTGCTCGAGTCTCCTTCTCCCATACAGAAGAGCCATCCGCAAGGCTTGACACCAGGAAGCATGTCAGCCGGCACGCTTCCACCCCACCCTGCCCACTGCCGGGAGATCACTTGGCTTCCATAAAAGGCCCCGACATTCACGATTGCATCGGGAAAGTCTCACGAGGCTCAGAGGGGCAGCCAAGAGAGCAGGGACCCTGCTCTTCCCCTTCCTTCTGCGGGAGCCCAGCAGCCTCCCCTTCCACAGTCTGTGACCCCACCACCACCACAGTCCTGAGGTGGTGACCCCCATTGCTTTGCTCTGAGGAAAGCCACCAGGGAGCTGACACCCAGGGTCTCAGCTCCCAGCAGCAGATTCCCATTTGAGACCCTCCATAAGCCATCGTCTTGTCTACTCCCAAGCCAAGTCACGAGTTCAGCTTTTTGAGACTAGATGAACCTTACAGAGTGGGATGGGGCTAAGATATAAATTTGGCCAAGGCATGGTTCATTGAAAGATATCCCTTTTTATTTTGCCTGCATAAAATAATGAGCATTTTAAAAATTGCTCTAATTTCCTTGAAAAATAATAGAGTGTGGGGTGGTACCAGCAGAGGGACTAATAAGGATAATAAAGCATATTTTGTGGACCAAGGCAAAGGAATAAAAACCAGAGAGTCGTGATGGAAGCCGGGAGATTCAGGTGGCAGTCGCTGCGCATTGGAGTCAATGAACATATGGAATAAATGAAGAGACACGGCAAATGTAGCAAAAAATTAATTCAAGCCCTTGACTTATTTCAAGGGAGGGAAGGCACGTTGACAGATGGTAAAACATCAGGAATGTGGGATTAAGATAAATTTTGAGAGGACAGGTGTGCAGGACAGAGTGGC
This sequence comes from Myocastor coypus, assembly GCA_004027025.1. Classification (NCBI taxonomy): domain Eukaryota; kingdom Metazoa; phylum Chordata; class Mammalia; order Rodentia; family Myocastoridae; genus Myocastor; species Myocastor coypus. The sequence goes on from PVJA010005678.1 coordinate 34,556, forward strand.
CTTTTCCAATGCTGAAATGCACTTCCTTCCTTGATATGTCACTACTGGTTGGATCCCACCACAGCGTCCCCGCTGGGTGCCCACTGCAATCTGCCCTGCGAATGCGTGCTATGTCGCCTCTGTGCTGTACAGCTGAGCTGTAATCTATTCTGAGAGAGATCTAGGGCTCTTTCGCCTCTCTCCAGTGGGGTTGTTCAGGCTCCCAAATTCTCAGGACTGGGACCCCTCTTAAAAAGAACTCTTATTAGCATAGCTGGGTTTCATAAGAAGAAATCAGAATAACATTTCCCATGCATAAAGAGCTAGCATTCATAACAATGAGGATACATTTGACTGTACGCAAATATAATGACCTTATACAACAAAAGCATTATAAAATGATGAAATGAAGAAGTGCAGATTTAAAATATATGCTACATGCAGCACATTAATGATCTTAAAATATAAATAAATCTAATAAGGGAGTTAGAAAAGTAACTCTGGTAATGATCAGAAAGAGGCAATCCAAATATTTATGGTCAGTAAGTATGCAAAATAGTCTAATTCATTAGAATTAAATTTTAAATGTAAACCTTTTGTACCTGTCAGACTGATAGACACAAAGTGTTGGGGAAAAAATCAGAAAATACATTGTCTTCTCTCTCTCTCTCTCTTTCTCTCTTATGTTTGCAATAAAGACATAAGCTAGTGCAGTATTTTTGGATGATAATTTGGTAAATTTCCATAAAAAGTTATGTATGTGTCCACAGATTTAGATGGAGACACCTGTGTTGAAGAATATGCCCTAAGTTAACTGCAAAACTATGGCCAGAATTTACATACAATACATCTTACTGTGTAATCTCTTAAAATGTCTACAAATGCGGGATCGGTGAGATCTACTCATTTATCCAGCAGTTATTTGTTAATTGTCTGTTATGCACTACAGCATTGAATGTTCCTGGATGCAGCAGTGCAGAAAGGGAGGGAGAGAGAGGGAGAGAGGGAGAGAGGGAGAGGGAGAGAGAGAGAGAGAGAGAGAGAGAGAGAGACCAAGCCTCCGAGCTGCTTCTATTTTAACTGAGGACATGAACAAAACACAACTAAACCCCCTTTTTAAATGGCAGATACAAAGCAACAAGGAAGAGGAATTTTTAAAGAAAAGAGAGGCGGATTAGGGATGTTCCTGCAGCTGACACACTGAACAGCCACTAAAATGATGCTATAGAAAATATTTAATATGTGATATAGGAAGTGTGGGACATTTTGACATAGAAGGGAAAGGGGATTGCATAAAGCAAACGGTGTAGTGCACTTCTTTTCAAGCAGACACAGGGACTGACTGTGCCCAAGAGAATGAACTACTCACTGGGCACAGGCAGGGCTCGCTTCCGGGAGGGTCATGCAGCCGTGCTTTGCGTTGCTTTTAAGCCTAGGCCCTGGATTTCTCTGAATGTCAATTTGAGTTCTTTAAAAAAAAAAAAAAACTGTAAATAAGCACATAAAGAGCCCTATGTCCTCAAAACCAGTACTGTCTCTGCACTAAGTATCTCATCATAGGCATGAAGTGCTCAGCACAGCTCTCCAGGAATGTGCTGTGTGTGAGGTCTCAGCTGCTGCATGGGACAGCTACAGCATCCAGAGGCCTCCAGGTGACAGGTGGAGAGGGAGGCTGCTGTCACAATGGCCCCAGCAGCAGACATAGCAGTTAGACAAAGCAGGACTTCGAGCACAGCAGACTTGGGAATGCACGGAGCCCCTATCATCTCACTCTGGGCTCGATGTCCCCGCCTGAGGTCTAGCTCCATCCACAGACCACGCAGTTGCCGAACTCATTTTCCTGAAAGAGCTGAGCAGCAACACTGTACAGGAAAATGATCTTCAAGCAATGGGGGGAAAAAAAAACTCCGAAGAATATGTTGGTGGAGACAAACCTGGCTTTTAAAGAAATATGAACATGCAGTGAAAGCCTATTACTAGAGCAATTGCACACCCTAAGTATGCAGAATTGAGAATACAGGGATGATTAAGATCACTCGCATGTATCAAAGGCATTCTCAGTTACAGCCAGATCTGTCTTCCAAATATTACCCATGGAGTGGAGCAGCTCTTAGCTGACCCTGACAGAGACAGAGAGGGACCTATGAAGCATGGGACCATGGCCCTGACTTTTACCCCTTCACCATGGCAGAGCAACAGACACAGAGCCTGGACCAAAGCTACTGGTGCCTGGTTAGGAGCAGGGATGGACAGAGAAGGTGGCAAGGTGGCCTTCTCAGGATCCCAGACCACAAGGCTGTTAGTCTCCTGCATGTAGATCTGACAGGATGGATTGGATCTGGCATTTTTAAGCCTGTAGGTGGTAGCCTCGTGGGGCTCAGGCCAGGCTCTCTGATGAAATAGGTCTGAAGCCCAGCAGCCTGGTGCAGAGGACGCCCCCATTCCAAAAGGGCTGGGCTGTACTTGGCAAATCTGTCCCCCCAGTGCAACTGCTGATGCTGCCCTCAGTGCAGCTGCTGGCCTGCCTGCCTGCCCTTGGTCTCCGGGCCTTAGAAAGCTGCCAGCTTGCACAGCCGTGCAACCCCATGCAGGAGGCAACCACTCATTCTAGCAAACACAGTGGCAAAACGAAAGAGCAGATTGACTTGCAAAATCTGGAGCTGAATGCAATGCTCACAAGGCATTATCAGTGAGGAAATGTGTGCTTTGAAGATATGCATGATACTCCACATGTGAGAAGCGGAAATGCAGAAGGCCAAGGACAGGGTTACGAAGGCTTGCTCAGAGCAGCGCTGGCCCAGCCTGTCTTCCTGGTTTTTTCCCTTCTGCAGTGAGGCACCTCCTGAGAGCCAGCTGCAGTGCTTAGCTCTGTCTTGCTCCATGTCTATCCTCAGTGCCCAAGTGCTCACCTGCTGTCTGAGCCCAGTGTAGATGGAGCACTTGGGCCACCCACCCTGTGTGACCTGACTATCCCAGACACATCAGGAAACCTGCTTCATGAGCAGCCAGCTTGGCACTCCTGGAGTCGGGCAGTGTCTTCTCCTCCCTTGCTCATTGCCCAGAACTGTGCCCAGGTTGCCACTCAGACATTCCTTCCCAAGCTGTGCCTGCCCTGGCAGTGGTACTGTCAGTCCTCACAGCTGCCTCAGCAAAGGACGCAAAACTCACATTGCTAAAGAAGGCAGCAAATGCTCCACAGACTCTGGATCTAGGTCAAGTCTGAGCACTTCCCTAATTGCTCAGCTGCCCTCAATCCTGGAGCCCTATGCCCCGTTGCCAACCTGCTGGCATTTCTGCTGGGCTTCTTCACAGATCCTGTGGCCCTCCCATCCCCAGGGTCCTGCCCAGAGCTGTGTAGCACCCACCACCATCTATTCAGGAGTAACTGTACCCTGTCTGGCCCTGTCAGAGCTAACTGACTGCTCCAGGTAATTTCTGCCTAAGAGAGAAGCCACCAGCTCCCAGCCTGGCTGGTTCATGCTTGAGTAAAGAGGAGGATCAGTCTATGGGCAACCAGGCCTGCTGTACACCTGACGCCCCAGCTCACAAGCCATTCCCTCCCCTCAGCCTACTCTTCTTGCCTCTCAGAGGGAAGTGACAATCATCTCTACCTCCAAGGCTTTTAGAGGTGAACATGATCCTGAAGTGGTGGTTGTCATAGTGACGACTATTGTCACCATAGACACCTGTTTCCAGTCTGTCTGTCCTCAGAGGGATCCTCCACGCCCCCGCCTGCTCAGTCACACAGATGCTCCTGTTCCTCGTGGTCCATGTATACCCCCTACCAGGCCCTCTTCCTGGAGATCTCTGTGACCTGTCCATTCCCAAGGCCTACAACTCTTCCACCTTGAAGTTAGGTGGCTTTGGCACTGTCCTGGAAAATGCAATGTCGCCCATCACCACCACCTTCCTCCTACATGTGGAGATCCCCATGTTTACTCTTTATGGAATAAAGGGGTACAGGAGAAATTTAATCTCATCTAAGACTAGAGGTCCTGGTATGATTCATCAAAAAGTCATTGCAAAACAGAATGGACAAGCTTGGGAAAGACAGATTTTCACAAATAAGGAACAGCAACAAAACAAAAAAATACACACATCATGGAGAAATAAAGTCAGATTAACAGCATCCAATTTCCATGGAATTTCAGGAGCAGGAAAAGATTCCCCTGCAAATCTGACTCCCAAAGACGTGCTGGACACAGACAGACCATCTCAGGGTCTCCGCGGACACCTGCCGCACACTGCACTGCACAGCCAGGAGCCCACAGCTGCAGGAGACTCGAGAGGGGAGCGCCTCTGTGAGCACACGGGAGCCTGACAGTGGGGCTGCTGCCCCAGAGAGAGGACACCTGACCGGAGGGACACAGGGAGACCAGACAGGGACAGTAGGTTCACTCCCAGGGCTGACAGACTGACAGACTGACAGAGTGAGGAAGGAAATCAGTCCAGCGCAGTCTTAAGGCCACTATGAGGGGGCAGGCACTGATGGGAAAACACGGGGCAAAGTGTGAGGCGCTATCACTTGGTACTTCACTTTGTGGTTGTTGTCTACATCACTTGTCACTTTGTTGTCATTGCATGTATCATTTGTCATTGTCTTATCACTGTGCTGCTTGTTATATTCTTGCTATCATCTTTATCTTTTAGGTCAACCTATCTGGTTTGGGGCACAGACTCTCAGACCAATGGCCATGACCTCTGCCTGGCCCAAATGAGTCTCCATTGTAAGAATCCATCCCCAGACATGGGTGGGGTCCAATATGCCAGGCAGTCCATGCCATTCTTAGCCATGACTATGGACAGAAGCTCCTGTATGTCTCCAGCCTTAGGACCCTCCAGACACCCTCACCAGCACTCACCTGAGCCACCTCAAATGGCCCTGGCTCTGCTAGCACCTGAAGTCCCCCAGAGGACCCACGACCTAGGCTTCCCATAATAGTGACTTACAGGGACACCACTAACTGCTCATGGGTCCACATGCTGCCCTGCAGTGTGCTGCCAGGCCAGGGCAGGGTCGCCTTTCTGTCTGGTGGTGCAGGCTTAAAGCCTATCTGCCCCTGTGCTTGGAAGGCCAGATGGGCTCATGGGATTTCCCAAGCACAGCAGCACCCATTCCTGTTGCCCCCTTGTTCCTGAGCTCCAGAGGTCACTGTCCTGCTGCCCTAGACCCCTGCGAAACCCCTGTGTCCTCTCATATCACTAGACAAAGTACCTGACACCGAGGACCTAAGGAAGGAAGGTTTATTTTGGTTCACAGTTTTAGTCGATTATTGCCTATGCCAAGTTGCACACAGGGCAGGTGGGCCTGGGGGAGGAGCACCGCTCACATCATGGTGACCAGGAAGTAGCAAGAGAGGGAGCAGATGGGACAAGAACCCAGAGCACTTCCCAGTGGCCACCTCCAGCCAGGCCCTGCCTCCTATAGTACAGTCAGCCCTGAGCTCATCTGAGATGGATCAGCTAGTGAGCGCAGAGCTACAGGATCCTCCACCTTCCTCCGAACACAGGAGGCTTAGCGGGATGCTCTGGATCTACACACCAACAACGTCCTAGCACACTAGAATCCTGGCTTCCTCTCTGCCTCCATGCATGGTAGCCAAGGAGCCTGCCAGGTCTCACCTGTCGGGACGACAGCTTCACATCAGATACAATTCCCACTCCAATTGCACCAATTTCTTAGCAGTGACCTCGGGGGCAAATCACTTACCCTCCCATTGGAAGTTTTCCCATCTTACAAGCAGAGAAAATGATCCCTGCCTCAGAGAGTGACTGCAAGAATTAAATAAGATAAATTGTACAAGCATCAAAGTCTAACTGTGAGCGCTCACAGGTGAATTTCTCTCCCACCCTCCCTCGTTCTAATAAGTATATTTCCTAAAGCGGATTTATCCCCGAGGACTTCTCCCAACAAGCCACATCCCCGTGTGGCAGGCACCAGGCCACACAGTTTGTGCAGCACTGTAAATGCGACCCGGGTGGATCCAAGAGCAACTGCGGCTGGTCTCTGCCAACTCCTTCCTACCTCGAGCCCTTGTCCTGCACAGGGCTCATCTACATGCCATAGGTCGCCCGCTGAGGCATGCACAGGGCACACGGCGACCCAGAGAACAGCACGCAGGCCCTGGGTCAGCCTGATCCTGGTAATGCCACAGGCCCCGGGGAGGTAACAAAGTAAAGCCTCTCAGGAGCAAGAGTGTGCTTCCTGGAGTGACTCCATTAGTCCAGAGCAGGACCGAATGCTGGTGCACTCAGTGGAGAAGACCCGCCTGCGCTGTGGCAGTCTGTCTCAGAAGCCGGCAGCCTCAGGCAGCTCCTGGCTCTCTAGTGCCTCTCCAAGTCTGGACAAGCTTCCTGATTGCAGGTCATTTCACTGTGCGAGTATCCTCTGAGCACTGTCTGCTGCCGACTAAAATCACCGCGGGAAGAGAAGCCACGTGATTAAGACCCGCGAGCTCTTGGGCTGCCCAGTCTTCTAGTCCACTGCCTTTGTAAGAGCAACTTACTGGGGTGGACAGCGCCCATGCACATGGATGGACACAGGCAGCACGCTTGCGAAGTGCTTTTCTCAGGCTTGGGCTTGACCGCCCTAACCCTCCCGATCCCTACACAAAGTCGTCCTTCAGTCAATGCCGTGAATCACCGAATGCCTCCTGGAGAACGCTGCTTGTCCTCTCGAATGTGCTGCTCCGCCCCTCCCTTCCCCTTGCGCCTGCGCACACCCTGGGCTCATTCCTCAGCTGGCAACTCAACCTAGGCTGACTGACAATGGGGATCCAACTAGACTGCTTGTGTGCTTAAACTCAAACAAAATTAGAGGTCAGGTTAAGCGGGAATCAGAAGTAGGAATGGAAAGTGGAGCCCTGGAGCAGGAGGCCCTGTGGCTCCCATGAACTTATGGTGCCTTGAGCAAGCCACGCCCTTAGACCCATGGGCAACCCTTGGGTCTTTCCATGATTCGCTAATTTTGAAATGCTGTTGGACCTTAGCGTACTTCCAAAGGCAGGGCTAGTGGTGTTCTTGACCAGATACTTGCATGGGCCTGCAATGCTCATTTATACAGTATCTGCAAGATCATATCAGGTCTGCTGCAGACCTCAGCTCCTGTCTGACTGCTAACCATTACTGGAAGACTGAGGGAAAAGGATGGCCAGTTCAAGCCTATCTGGTGTCAGAATAAAAATTTTAAAATAGGATGGGACCTAGGTTCAATTCTGGGTGCCACCAGATAGATATGAAGAGTGATGGTAGAAAGCTATAGATAGGTGATACAGATAAACATAGACATAGACACAGACACAGACACAGACACAGACACAGACGCAGACACAGACATAGGCATAGACATAGACAGGTAGCCATAGCTTTCCTTAGGGAAAGAGTGAGTGATCTGTGCTGTGTGAACAGTAGTGGAGAGAAAGAGAAGCCCCAGGTGCCTCACCATCTAAGCAGGGAGCTACCCAGGTGAAAATGGGTTTCTCTGACTCTGACCTAATTTTTCCTTCTCTGCTCCTTATTTCTGTGCCTTACCACATGGGCAGCCACCCAGAACCAAAAGCCCATTCACGTGTTCCTTTGCCAGTTCTACTTTAGCTCAGCCACTGCTATCCCCACCTCCGACCTTCCACCTCTTGTGGCTCAGTCACTGCAGCCAGGGCAACTCCAGGGTGCAAGTCTAGCCATGCCAACCCAGCCCCGCTGTGCTTCCAGACTTCCTAGGACTGACCTCAGGTCACTCTGTCTATATTGTACATCCCAAGACTATTTATGATCCTCCTCCAACCAGGCATATCAAAGCTCGCCATCCAAGCCCAGAATCAGGCACTGTCTTAAATATTTGTGAGAGCTACCCAAGCACAGCAAGAATTCCTGCCTTGGGGAGTTTATAATGGGCCAGGGAGAGATAGACAATGAATAAAAACATATGACAATTGGGTAGCCCATTAAAAAGTAATGCAAGCGGTGAAGAAGAGGAAATAGAGATGGGGCTGGAAATGGGGTGTGGGGTGCACTGCGAAGTGAGCTGCAGGGTCCAGCACCACTACCTAACGAAATGTCCAGGATAGGTGATTGTCCTGAGAACCAGGCAGATCTCCAGGGTGCTCCAGACTGGAGAAAGTGCCATGAGGAAGATGACAGGCAGAGTGTGCTGCAGAGGGCAGGAGGAAGAGCTGGCCCTCTGGAGTTGGGTGGGCACAGGCAGTGTAGGAACTAGGGTCAGACAGATGATAGGGAGCCATACACTGGACCATGGGAGGCCTTGGTTTTTGCTCAGAGTGAAAACAGGATGTATGGGAGTTTGGAGCAGCAGAGAGAAATAGGATGAATGAAATTCCTTCTAAAAGAACTGGGATTGCAGCCTTGGAAGGGGCAGGAACAGGGCGAGTAAAACAGCCCAGGGCAGGTGAGCTGTCCCCATGACACAGCTGGGGAAGAACGATAGCTCTGACCTGGCTGGGCCAACCAGGAAGTGAGTGGTGGAAGGATCACAGCTGTGCTTGACTGACTAGCCGGTTCTCCTCTTGTGCTGGCTCCAGTATGTGTGACAAAGAGAAGAGGATGACGATGCTGTGGGCTTGATTTGAGCCATTGCAAGGTCAAAGAGGTCAGCAGCAGAGACAGGGAAGATGGGAAAGGCTGGAGACTGGTGCTGGAGTGTCCCACTGAGGTAGTGGCAGACACTCAGTGGGGAGTGCCAAGGGGCAGCTGGAGTGGACAGAACATTGAGTGAGCACAAAGAGCTGAGTCCTGCTCAGAGACAACTGTGGCAGCACTTACAGGTGTCAAAGGGAAGATGAGCCCTGCTTCCCGCCAAAGGTGCTCATCTTCACCACACATGAGAGCCATCAAGGACAAGAGGAAGGGGAGGGACTGGGGAACCCTGAGGTAGCATGGAATTCCCTAAACCAGTGCACCCTTTGTTGGAAAGTTGTGTGAGCTATGAAGAACAAAGCAAACAGCAATGGGTTGGAATGGGGTGTGGGGTAAGCTCCCAAGACGCTGGTGGCCCAGGAGCATCGCCTATGCCTGGCACAAGATAGAGTCCAACTGGACAGGGCTATCTCCATCACTTGGCTCACTGCTGGGACAAAGTACTCAAGACAGAATTGAAGGAGGAGAGGTTTATTGTGGCTCAGGCTTCAGTCCATAGCAGGCTGGTTCCAAGGCAAGACAGCAGGGCACAGGGGTCTGGTGGGGACAGTGGTTCATGGTGTGGCAGACAGGAAGCAGAAAGCAAAAGGAGGAGTTGAGGAATAGAAAACCCTTCCAGGCCCTGCCTCATGGCCTGGCTTTTCCCATCAGGCTCTGCTTCCTAACAGCAAAGCAGCTCAATGCCCCACGCTCCAATTCCTTCTGAAAGCCCTACCCATGAGTTCATGAGACTTTGAGGGATTTCTAGAGCCAGGCCACAAAAACAGTAAAGGCATAACAGCAATGCAAGTCACAGGAGGGTGACGAAGATGCTCTGCAGAGGCTCAGGTGACTGAGTGCAGGCATAAGGGACAGTCAAGTGAAGGACATCAACACACCAGTGTGCAAATATTGAGTGTTGGTTCAGGGAGAAGGGTGGTGTAGTGCCAGGGACACTGGTACACGGGCGGGGGGGAGGGAGGGAGGGGGGAGTGGTGGTCCAGTGGAAGACAGGCCTAATGAGCATTTAGTGGTGCCAGCTCTGATCAGATGACCTGATGTCACCCATGGCATAGTAGGAAGTGACAGGAAGACCAAAGTATGGGCACAGACACTGGTATATGGACACCTGAGGGAAGGGGTGCTATGCTGATCACTGGTTTGATCTTCTTGGGAATGGAGAAGTGAGGCTGGTAAAGGGCACCATGGTGGCTATAGAATGGGCAGAATGTGGGAAGTGCCCATCCAGGAGAAGAGGTACAAATGGCAGGGAGGTGCAGAGGACAGCAGAGCCGCTCACGGCAAGGTATTCAGATCAGAGGAGATGACAGGGAGGGGCACTGTGGGGGTTCAAGCACTGTGGGTCCACTGCACGAGGAGTAGACGGGTGGCTGGGACGGAGGCCATGCTTGCCAGGGTGCATCTGGGTAAGCAGTGTTTCCTTCATGTGCTCTGTAGTGGGGGTCACAGGAAGGGGAAGACAATCTGTGTGTTAGCCCATTTGGCTCCTGGAGAGGCCACCATGACTCAGGTCCAGGCACCAGCAAAGGCTCCTCTCAGGCGCCAAGATAGCACCTAATTGCTGCATCCTCACAGGGCAAAAAAAAAAAAAAAAAAAAAAAACATGGGAACCGCAGGCTTCACTTGTACTCTGGAGCCCTATTTCTAGAGCATTGATCTGAGCAAGTCCTGTGGGAGGAGCTCTTTATGACCTAAAGGCCTGTACTTGTCTAGCTGGGAATTTGGGAGAAATACATCGATTCAAACCAGAGAGAAACCAAGGTTCAGGGTGGCGATGTAGTCATCAGGCAATGGCCAGTGTGCTATAAGGGCAGCAGGCCACAAGGAGTTGGGGCTTCTACTCATGGCAGTCAACTGCCTATGTGGCCAGTGGAGGGCTTGAGGTCACCTCAGGTGGCTATCAAAGGTCACTTTCAGTAACCATGCCCTGTAGAGGAGAGAGAGTGAGTGATGGAAATCCTGAGGACTGATATTTCCTCCACACCCTGAGACCATGACTTTGATTTGAGGCCCCTCTACTGTTACTGGGGAGTCATCGTTCCTGGACGTCACCAGGCGTCATTATCAGCAGTTGAGTGCTTCTCCAGGGCTTCTGCAGGAAGCCCCTCGCCCCTCCAGAAGCATGGTTGCTGGCCCAGCCTGTCTCTAACACTGTGCGCGTTCCTCTTTAAGCATCCGCAGCCACGTCTAATCCATCTTCGTATTCCTGGAAGCCAGCCTTGCCTCTGTGCCTAGTAGGTGGTCGGAACTCTCCCAGCAGAACCGTCGTACTGCACCATGTCTCGCAGACCTCAGTCATCAGCCGATCCAGCACTTTCATCTTCCCACGGGGGAGGGCTGAGCAGAGTGGTGGAGGGCTTTGGCTGAGACTCCAGATGCCTTTGACCTCACCCTCCCTGCAGACAATTCCGATTTGTAGTCCGCTGGTTTTCAGGTCTGACTTCCCATTTCCAGCATGCTGGCTGCTTGAAGGAGACATTACCTTCATGGTCCCCTGAGTGATGCGAGATCACTTCAGACTCCAGCACTTCTTTCAGCCCAGGAATTTGGGGCCCTCTCAGTCCTTCACTGTCTCCTTTATGGTCAAGTAGGACAAACTCCCACACCCACACCCACCCCCAACTTGCCATGCGAGGCAGAGAGGTTGGAGAGAGTCAAAGCAGGACAAATTTCTTTGTCTGTTGCAAGATGCGAGCATTTCTGAACGGTCTTCTGTGCTCCATCTGCTTCGTCTGTGTTTACCCGGTCTTCTCCTCGGCGGAAAGCCAGCAGCCTTCTTATTCATTTTTAACTTGCCGGAGATCCTCTTCCGCCCCCTCCTCAGGTTGCTTCTGAGGATGCCATTATCTTTTGAACAATCAATGCCTGGCAACCACCCAGGCACAGGACGGCTGGGTCTGCAGCCCAGCCCTCGATGGAGAGCCCAGGATACTTTTCTAAATAAATGTGCAGACATACAAAAAGGACAAATATCAAGTAAATCTTGCCTATAATAGCCCATCAAGTAATATTCGTGAAGATTAGCTGCAAGAACCTATGAATCTCAGGACATATAAATAACCCTGCTTTTGACAGGCAACACATATACATTTTTTTTAAGAGCTAAATGTCAGGAAATTCATTTCTGGAGATCCACAAGGAGACATGCACATCAGCCTCAGTAATAAATTTGGAAATGTAAAATGCGAATCATGCTTTTGAATTTTCACATCCTCATCAAGCACCTCGAAGAATCAAAGACTGGGGAGTCCTTGCCTAAATCAGCCGCTGTGGCTTTTCCCAGGAGCAGACTCCGCACAGATGCCCTCCTGCTCAGAGGCACAGATATTACATGGGAGAAGGAGGGCTAAAGTCAGGCTCGCCTTCCACCAGCAACGCAGGCCAGTGGCAGGTGGCACTGACTAGAAACAGCAGTAGACAAATTGGTGCATGCCCATGGGTAGGAGCACACGAGCTCTGTGAAGGAGGTTTTGCAAATGTGTGCGAATCTAGCAAGTCACCAAGTGCCCAGAAGGTGAACATCCTAAAAAAAATGCCAAGTGTGAATCGTCCAATCCAATGCCATTTTCATTTGCAAGTCCAGATTTGAATCTAAATCCATAGGGATAAAGATAATTCTCCACCTAAGAATTTGGATAATTTCTAATTCTTCTTATTGGAAGGCATTAAAGGCTCTCACATCTGCCACTAAAAACCTTGACATTGCTGCTTATCATTTTTAGGGCAGTAGGAAAGATGAAGGATCTCCAGAAAGGCTTGGAAGGGATTTCTAACAAGCTCACGTGTGACACTTCTCTTAATACATAGACGTTTTTAAGAGTCGCTATTATGTAGCTTAAGCAGAACAGTGGAAGGAAGTTAAATTCACGGGGTGATGTGTTGGCTACTTTGTAGATTGTTCTGTTTGATTTTTTTTCCCTGTCTTCAGGAATTTTTTTCATCCACTGTCCTTCCACTGGTTCGCAGCTGCTGTGTTCCTTATAACACAACACACACTGTGCTTGTCGTTCTACGCACATGCGACACAGTCAATGCATCAGCCCCAAAAGCTGGCCTTCTATTCCCATTTCACACACAAAGAAGCTGGGGTCAGATGTGGCGCCCACCATCTGTGGTGTTGAGGGGGCAGAGGCCCTCACCCTGTGAGGCCTTGTGAGAGGTGTGTGTGTGTGTGTGTGTGTGTGTGTGTGTGTGTGTGTGTGTGTGTTGTGGAGGGTTAAACCAAGAGCCTTTGCACTCAGCTGCATTCCGGGCCCTTTCTAAGTTTATGTATTTATATTATCTTTAGCACTACTCCATCCTGGTTACCTTTACAGTAGGGCACTGCTACCTGCACAAGGCACATCTTAATTCTTTTCATTTTTCAACCCCTGTCCTTCCCCTCCTCCCTATTCTTTCCAACTCTCGGTCCCCTTTCTATTTGCAAAATCTCTGTTTTCACTATTTTTCCCTTTAACTCTTTTTTAAATCCCCTTTTCCACTCCTCTTTCCATCTGTCTCCCATCCGTTTGAAAAAGATCTCCCTACTTTCTATTTATCCATGAGAGAGGGAGAGTTTTGTATATAAGAGAAACCATTTGATATTTAGGCTTATTTGTCTGACTTATTTCATTTAAAATTACAGTCTCCAATTGCATCCATTTACCCACAATTAGTGTGGAGCTCCTTCAAGAAACCTGGAGATTCCATTTGACCCAGCCACTGCCCCTTTGGGTATCTTTCCAGAAGAACTGAGAGTATCGCATCACCATGATCCATGCACACCTGTGTTGACAGTTGTGCAGCTCCTAATAGCTCCATCGTGGAAGCAGCCTGGATGTCCATTGGCAGATGAGTGAAAGGAGAGAGTGTGGTACCTACACCTCATGGAGCACTGCTTTGCTCGGCTTTTCTTCATTTTTATTTCATTTTGATTCTAAGCCTTGCCTGCGGAAGCCAGACTCAATCTTGCCTTCACCCTGCCTCAGCCTCCTAGAGTGCTGGGATGATGGGGGTGTAGCGAAGACCTTGTCAGAGCTTATGGCCTAACAAGAGGGTCACATTGTGCTTCCCCTGAGAACCTTGTACAGATGACAGAAATGAGGGTGTGCAGGTTTAAATGTGATCTATGGCAGGAGAGACACTGGTAAAGGTAAAGGGCTTGAGAGGAGAAAGCCATTCCTGCGGCCTGAAGGGAGACTTTCCAGAAGAGCAAGGAAGAGGAACCACTGTGTAGGACCAGGAAGTGCTGGCTCAGTGCGTGAATCTCTCTTGAAGAGGCAGAACTAGGGCTGCTCGTACCCTGCGGCTGTGCATTGTGGAGCTTGTAATGACAGGGAAATATACATGAGACACAGTGCATCCCCAGACTCCACAAGGTGGGCAAGTGGCAGAGAGCACCAGCCAGCAGCTGGGCAGAGAGGTACACAGGCAGGAGAGCTGGACAGACAGGTGGACAGATGTTTGAAGGTCACCTGTGTGGGGAGCAGTGAGTGAGGGTCAGGCAGAATGAGGAGAGGAGGGGATATGGTGGGGAGAACAGATGCCCCTGGGGTAACCAGATCGGGAGATGCAGGGGGTCCTGACCTCAGAGAGGGATGAGTAGGGGTGAACAGAGGCCCAACACTGGAGTCCAGCAGAGGCCCCTTGTACTAGGGCTGGTAGGTGAAGAAGGGCACATGTGTCCTTCCATGGGTCTCTTCCACCTGAATGTCCAAAGACATCAGGCGTACAAGTTCAAAACTACTCATAGTGACCATGCACTCTGGCACAGACCTGTAATTCCAGAACTCTAGGAAGCTGAGTCAGGAAGGGTCACAGGTTTTAGCCTGATCTAGGCAACTTAGCAACTTAGTGAATCCCCCATCTCAAAGTAGAAATTTAAACAAAGAAAGGGCTGGGATTTATCTCAGTTCAAAGGCTTTAGATGTAATCCCTAGTATAAAAGGGAGGGAGGGAGAGAGGGAGGGAGGGACGAATGGAGGGAGGGAGGGAGGGAGGGACAGAGGAGAAAATCATCCATGTGGTGTGCCCCCCTCCCTGGCCACTCAAGCCATGGGCCCTTTCTGCTCCTGCCCAGAGACAGACACTGGTTCGGGGGGGGGGGGGGGTGCGCACAGCTTCCAGATGTCCTTCCCACTCAGTGGATCAGAAACTTGTAGGGCAGACCGCACTCTATTCCTGAAACCACTTTAACTGAGCAGACAAAAGAATATGCTTGGACAAATTTTAGTAAATAAACCCAACAGAATTAACAGTTAGATTAAAAGCAGGTATTTCTCTAGCAATAAAGTCAAGAAGAACTAAATCTTGCAATGTCTCTCTGCTGCTCAACACATAGCCTTAGGATAGAAACACCAGAGGCGCTGAGAATCTGCTGTGCTGGGATGGACATGTGGCTGCAGTGGGTGCTCAAGCTCTCAGGTGGGCCCTGCAGCAGCTGGTGCTCTGTTGCTGTCACAAAGCACCTGAGATAATTAATTTAAAAAGAAGGAAAGTTCATTTGTGTTTCAGAGTTCTGCAGGCGTTGGTCCGTGGTCGGACCTGTGGTCGACCCTGTTACTCTGGGGCCTTTAGGAAAATAGCAGATCATAGCAGTAGCAGGTAGAGAGAGGTCTTCTCAGTTCAGAGCAAGGAGCAAAGAGACAGAGAGCAGAGGGGGTGGCGTCCCTCTGTATGTCCCAGGGCACACTCCCAGGGGCCTAGCCTGTTTCTCCTGAAGGCCCGCTGCCTCACAGTGGCTCAAGCCTTTGGCCTTCAGGGGCACTGCACATACCAACTCTAGCAGCCCTCTGGACAGATACCCCCACACTATTCATGGTAGATAGGAGGGAGATGAGGCCTTCCAAGGAGGCACCAGGTGGTCCCCAGGCAGATGACAATGGCATTCACCATTCTGAGCACAGCAGCTTGGGTGAGAGAAGGGAATGGATGAGACGGGGCTTGGCACTCTGTACCTGGCCCCATGGACCCAGGTCAGGAGCCCAGGTAGAATAATCTAGGTTTGGCCTGGGGCTTCACATTGAGCTACAGTGCCAGTCCTTTTTACTTTTTATTTTGAGATTGGTGTGTGTCGGTGGCAGGGGGGGGGGGTGTCTCACTAAATAGACCAGGCTGGGCTTGAAATAGTGATTCTCCTGCCTCAGCCTCCCAGAATTCTGGGGAAGTACAGCTAGAGTTGGGGTTCTTATTTGAGAATTCTAACACAAAATCACCATACACTGTACCTGACAAAGAATAACAAAAGTGACCACTGAGGGTAGGCAATGAGAATTTCAGGAGTGCTGAGCTACTGAGGGACTGGACCCCAGGTCCCTCTTGCTCTGGGTACCCCTCCATTCACCCTTTGCCTCACCTACAGTTCAAACCTTGGCTGTATCAGGGGTCCCACCCTGTTGGACTGGGAGAGAAAAACCAGTTCTCTTCCTCCCTCCCTCCCCCCTCCCTCCCTCTCTCTCTTTCCCTTTCTTTCTTTCTTTCTTTCTTTCTTTCTCCTGAATTTTTAAATCTTCCTTCTCCAGGGCAAAGGAGGCCTCAGAGCTCATAGAGCATCCGCAGGGGGAGCGAGGGTGTGGGACCCACCGACTGCCCCTGGCCCTGCAGGTATGATTGTAATGAGCCTGCAGCTGTGCCCTGAGAGCTGCACCACAGGCCTGGCACACCCTGTGGTGGCCCCTGACAGGGCTGGCTGGCAGCAGAGAGAGCTTCTGGGAGAGCAGCCGGCTCGCTGCAGACTCGCTGCAGAGCCTATGTGCGCCTCGAAATTAGCAAGGAGAGCGATTTCCCACCTACGCTGGAGGGAAAGTGTGCTGGGCCAGAGGGCAAGCGGGGCAAACTCCTTGGAAGAGAGAGACAAAGGAACGGGCTTTTCCCTTTCCTCTGGGAGGAGCTGTCCCTGCTGGTGCCTCCCAGGGCAGGTGCCAGGCAGGAAGAGGCAGTCACGTATTGCTGGACCTGAGGACCTGACCGGAGCGCACCCTGGGAGGTCCCCAGAAGAGAGCACCAGGGCAGCTCCAGTCTGTGTCTGCAGGGCTCGCTCCATCCTGCTCAGTCCGCCTGGGAGCTCATCTCCTAGCTGTCCTTAGAAATGCAAAAAGGACAGTTAATAATTAATAGGGCAGAGCCTCTGTCTGCATTATTAAGTGCCTGAGTGCTGGGCCAGCACAGCCCACGGAGGAGCTGGAAAGGAATGGATCTTGCAGCTGCTGGGGTGTCCTCTCGGTGTCCTTTAGTCTGCAGAGCCTGGAAGCAGGGGATGCGCCAGGTGCTGAGCTCCCACCAGCAAAGGCCAGAGCTGGTCACACAGAGGTGCACACAGAGCTTCGTCATGGTTTTGTGACCCTGCCCATCTGCTAGACATTGGCCTGGGCTCACAGAAAAATGCAGGGTTTCTTCCTGCAAAAAAAAAAAAAAAAACCACCTTAGGGTAGGTAAGCGTGCTTCTGGTGCCCCTGGGCTGGTGTCTGCTGCTGGGCTCACACCCACCACACGGAAAGCATCACATTCAGGCTAGGAATTCCTATTGAACAGACAAATAAACTGAGGCTCAATTTTCAAAAAGGCACAGATGAACCCCAAAGACACTCTGCTAATCTGGCATTTCATCAATTCTAGAATGCACAATGTATTTTTTCTGTGATAACAATGATGAGTCGAATTCAACAAGGGACACTTTTAAAGGTACATAAGAGAAACATCTCCTATTAACTAGACCCAGTTGAGAGTTAGAACCCTTTCCTCCTTGGCTTCATCGAGAAAGGACACAGGGAGACCAGGTCCTGATGGTGAGCTACTCTTCCTGTGTCTGTTGAGCTCCTTAAATAAGAGTCCTGGTCCTTCTCAGGAAGAATGGCTGTGGGACAATAGCTGTGTAGGGCTGAATGAGGCTGCAGCCTGACCGCCACTTGCTCTGTGTTCCTGGGGCTTCCTGGGCAGTGATGTTAGTCTCAGCCTCCCAGGCCCTGTGCAAGTGTGCAGCTCTCTCTGCTGTCCCAGCCTGCCCTGCAGCGGCCTCTGCCCTCTCCTAGCTCTTTGTGGTGCCTGCCCCTCAGGGCTGAACTCCTCGCAGGCAGGCCCTTTGTCTTACCATCCCTCCCTAAGCCTGGCAGACAGGAATGCTGCATCTTTCCTTGCAGCTGAAGGGAAAAATCTTTGCTCTGCCTTTGTGCCTGACATTTCTGAGACGCACTAGAGTGACGGGAGCATCATGTTTCTTTGTGAAGAAGAGGCACGTGTTGACTGAAGTATTTCAGAACACCAGCGTCACCCACCCGCGACTCCTTACACACCGTGAGGCCCTCCTGCTGGTTCTCTCTGTGCCGCTGCAGAGGCCCTCAGTGGTGAGCCAGGCTCCAGGCTTCCTTTGTGGGCACAGAGGAAATGATCCAGAGCTGTCTCAGAGGAGCCACCTCCTCCCCAGAAGGTGCAGAGTCCCTCATGCCAGAGGGAGATTGTGTGGAGTCTGCAGTCCTAGGTCCTCACGGGACAGCAGCAGCCCCCAGGCTCAGGCGCTCTGCAGCCTTCTCCTACCCGTGACCCTGGGGAGAGCTCTCCTCACAGGCTGGGGCTGTCTTCAGGGCCAGCGTTCCCTGGGCTCCTGGCCTCCTCACAGGTTACCACAGAGTGGCAAGAGGAAGCAGTCAGGCTACAGGAAGGGCCTGGCCAACATGCTGGGCCGCAGCTTGCCTCCCAGGGGAGCCAGACAGCGCAAGCTGGGAAGCAGCTGCGGGGCCCACAGAGCCCTCACTTCCCAGCCTGGGTTTCTGCCCAAACCCCTGACTCCATCCTGCCTGGCAGCTAAAGTGGCCGCCTGGCTCCTTCCGAGGGCTCTCAGCCTGAGTCCTATCGATTGTCAGACACTTTGAACGATGCAGTTAAGACAGGAGGGGAGAAAACACAGCAGCCATCCAGAAATAATTAGGAGGAAAGAAAGAATCCCCAAATCCATCTCCTCTAACACGCCCGGCCAGCTCTCTCCATGCCCGCTGCCTCCAGCCCTGGCTTTCTATCTCCTGTCCCTAAGCACACCACACACACACACACACACACACACACACACACACACACACACATACAGCCCAAAAACACATTTAAAAACCAGCTGCTGTTTGACCCTGATTCCGGCTATGTTCTGGAAGGGAGTTGGGGTGCAAGGAAATTCTCAGCAAGGTCACAGACAGGACCAGTAGCGGCAGTGCGCTGGCCACTGCTTATCCCCTACCTTATTCCCCTTGCTCTCCTAAACTTTGCTTTTCTGTCCTCCCCAGTAAGAGGGTCCTGGACAGTCCTAGGAATACTGGCATCTATTTTTGAGTTGGTCCTTGCACTAGCCACTTTTCTGTTGCTGAGACACATTACCTGACACCCATAATGTGGAAGATGGAAGGTTTATTGGGCTCACGGTTTCAGTGGGAGCCATCCATGCTCAAGGGCTCCAAGGCAGGAGCATCATGGCAGAAGGGAGCATTGAAGGAGGGCTGCTCACCTCATGGTGTCCAGGAAGCAGAGAGAGTGGGGCAGAGCCAGGGCAAGAGCACACCCTCCCAGGTCACACCCCTGCGACCTCCTCCAACCAAGGTCTTACTCCTGCAGCACATTCAGCCCTGAGCTCATGCATGAGGGACCCTCAGAGGAGCCCAGAGCCCCATGATCCAGTCACCTTGCAAACTCAGGAGATATTTGGTGAATGTCTCAGACCTAAGCCATAATAGTCCTACATGGACTCAGGAGCATGAACCAGCACTGCACTCCAGTTAGGTCTGCCCATGGCTCACAGACTCCCTCCCACGCCAGGTGGAAACAGTGGCTCTTTGGCTATTTTTTTTTTTTTTTTATGTTTGTTTTTTTTAATGTCTGTGAGGTGGGTTGCAGGTTATTGGATTAATGGATAAGTCAGATGGGCCAAGACTAGAAAGAAGGCTAGGAGCTCCAGGACACCAGCGTCACATTCTACCTGAGCACAAAGACCAGGAGGGAGGATCAAAGACGAAGGATGATACTGCTGCCAAGAGGGTGCTGAAAATCCCTTTCCTTCTGGGCCTGAGTCTCCTTCACTCACCACCCAGGACTATATGTTAAAAATAGTCTGGCCTCTCTTCCTCCTCTCTCTTTTTTTAAGGTGGTAAAGATTTATTTAGCCAGCAATTTGTGGAAGTTTCAGTCCATAGTTAGCTGGCTCCAAGACCAGGTGGCACGTGGCAGAGGGGCAATATTTTCTGGTGGTGGAAGACCCCAAAAGCACCAAGAGAAAGTTCTTCCTTCTCCTTCTAAAGCTCAAGCTTCCTACCTGAATTTAGAGGCCCGTCTCCTTAGTGGACTCTGTGTTTCCCTGAAGGTAGAAGGCCGCAGGGCCCAGAGCAAGCTAGACAGTTCACACACCAGAAGGGAAGCTTTGGGAAAGTGTTGAATTACAGGGCCACCCTAGCTGATTTGCTATTCAGAGGTGGGGGCTGGTAGAAGGCAGGTGATTGGTCGTGTGACCTGGGAGGACTTACCTCCCTCTGCAACCCCTCCCTTCTCTCACTGCTCCCATTGGCCCTCAGGTGAGAGGCTCTTCTTCACAGGCTCATCCACATGCCCTTCCTCCATTGGAAGCGGCTGCCTATGCACTGAAATGGGGACCAAAGAAACCTCTCCTCTTTTTTGTGGGTGTCAGGTATTGGGTGGGGCTCAGCATCAGGCAAAATGACTAAGACAGGCTCTCTCTCTACTCATGATTGTGAATGGAAAGGGAATAAAGTGAGAGGTGCAACTGTGGCCTGTAGTCCTACTTCAGATAAGATGATACCAATTTGCCACGTGGGGCTAGAGGGAGGAGACAAGGCCTCAGGAAAAGCTAGTTCTAAAGGGCTGGCAAGATAGCTCAGCAGACTAAGCACCTGCTTTGGCAAGCACAGGGACCAGGGTTCATGTGGTGCTGGCCCTATCCCTGGGGCATGCTGAGTCAGGAAATGAATCCAGGCATGGTGGTACAGGCCTATAATTCCAGCACCAAGGAGGCTGAAAACAGGAAGATCATCATGAGTCTGATCTGCATAGTGAGACCCTGTATCAAATACACAAATGGAAAAAAGACAATCTAATTTTAAGAACTCATTCAAAGAGGCCAGAGGACCAAGCTGGAGTTAGGGTAAGGGTATCAGGAAGCCCAGTGGCTTTAGGGACATGAACATGTCACCTCGCCTGGCAGAAGGGCTGCAGGTGTGACCAGGATCAGGATCCTGGGATACAAGAAGTAACCAGGTATCCTCCAACTAGGCCTACTATGACGACCCATAGTGAACAAGATAAAGATCCCAACATATACTATAGAGCCCAGGGCCACACAGCATAACCACTGTAAGGCTTCTGAGATAACTCAGGATTACCCAGGTAGGCCCAGAGCCTCACAGGGTGACCAAGCTGAGGATACTGAAATATAGAAGGTGACCTGAGATTGTCATGTCAAACCCAAGGTGGTCCTGAGTACACAGAAGCTGAGGTTTCCCTCATGGACTGAGGCATATGGTCAGTTTGAGGGACCCCACAGGGAAGGGCTGAAAAGGCCCCCCCCACCCCAGCTCAGCTCTCTGCCTTGCAAAGGCTGTCCACTGGCGGGTCCTGGCCAGAACATCCTAAGGCACAGAGCCCACAGACACAGCACCAGGTAGGGGAGAGAGGGTCAGGCTCAAGAGAACAGAGCCTTGGATGGAAAGAAGACAAACCAACATACAGAGAGGAGAAGGAAGCAGATTCAGATTCCCGCCTCACACCAAAGATGGCACTGGGTTGGGGAGTGGACACTGGAGTTGGAAGTGTCCAGTGTCCAGCATGTCGCCATGGGAGTGTCTTTCTCCCTCCATGGATCAGCTGTCAAGCCGAGTGACCAGCTAATGCTTCAGTTAGTACTGACTCTCTGAGGGTCTTGAGAAGACTTGGGTCTACCAGAAACCCAGGTGACCATTCCAACTTCCTCTGCCACCTCTTGTTTTCAGAATGATGAGTTTGACCACTTCCTGTAAAGCAGTTCTGGGAATCTACCCATGCTCTTTTACAAAATGACGTGCATGCAAGTAGATGCAAGAGCTGGGCGCAGGTGTGGGAAAGGCCACCCCCACAGGTGCCGTGGGAAGGTATGAGCTGGTCAACACTTGCAAGAGCAGTGCCCTCCAGAGGACAAGAGGCAGGCAGGGGCTTTTCTTAGCCAGTTTCCAGGAGAGCCGATGGCCCAGTTCCAGGCTCATCTCTGCCTCCCTGTACAGCCTCAGTCCAGCTTCTGGGTCATGGATCCCTGGTCACAGCTGGGCTCATGGTGTATATGGCTCATATTCCTGAAGACAGAATAAATGCAGAGATCTGGAAGGACAAGAAAAGGCTTCTCAAGGATGGGGCACTGGGAAGAACGGTGTCGATGGGAACTCACACCCATACACACCCACTTACAGCCATGCGCTCATTTGCACACATGCACACATGGCACGAGGCCCTGTGGTGCCTTCCCACACGCAGGCGTCCACCCCATGCGTTACGCGGCCCACAGCCCTGCCTGTCACCTAGGTCCACAGGTGTGATCTCCACTAACTCACCCGCATTTGTCCTGCCAGCAGAGAACGGCTCTGGGATGCCAGGCATTCAGCAGGGCTGGGGGTGCTTTGAGACAACCTCATCCGCATGGTCAGAGTGAGGCAGCTAAGGGAGATGAAAGTCACCCCTCTTCCCTCCAACATCTCCTGTTCAGGCAGCAGCCAGCCCGCCGCTCTTATCAGGAAGAACAGGGGTGACGTTGGCAATCTCCCCTCTCTCCCCCAAAGTCTCTTTGACTGCATAATTGAAACCGAGGGAACAAAAACACACACAAGCAAGTGGCACAGATGTTTTCATCACAGGTACCTCAAATAACTCCAAAGGGCCCTCGCAAGCAGTGCCCGTGAATATATTTCATGCCTGGCTCGCTGAGAATTAGCATTGGAAATCATCGCCGTGAACGCAGGGAGCTGGATGAATTTCAATCCAGCACAGAAACCAGCCACTTCTGTTGTCGGTGTCAGCCCACAGTCACATCACTACTGATATCTTTGCAAGACCAGCAGAAGCCGGCGTGTCACTTTTGACACAGCAGCTTGTCCCTTTTCACTGCTCAGCTGACAGCAAGCCTGGCGCCTGCCTGTTGCTCGGCATTGAACAGACCCAGGTGCCCAAGCTCGAATCTCTGGGGTTCTCTGGGAGATGTCAGCCTCGCTCTGTGTCTTGGACAGCAGAGCTGCTGGACCAATTGATTTGCCTGCCAGCCACACAGGCATCCGGGAAGGGAGATGGCAGGGAACGTCGGTGGCAAGCTGAAGCATCTTTCAAAGGAGAGTCACACACACTGATTCTGGGAAGAAAGAAAGCCATGCCGGGCTGGGCTTTGCCAAGAGTGAGATTTCACCTCCCTTTCCCTCAGCCTGGAATTGCAAGAGTACCTGGGGAGCCTGGAAGCGTGTCACGATGCCGCGGTCTCCTGCAGGACCATTTTCTCCCTCATGCATATTTTCACATGTTAATTTCCTTGCCATTTTAATCATGTTCAGGGAAGCTCTGCAGAGAGGGAGGAAAAATACCTCAAAAAAGGGCACAGTCGCCTTTTCCCTGTCAGTCTGCTGTGAATCTACAATTAGAGGAAGGGAAAATTCCCTCCTCTCCTGGGAAAAGCTCTGGACAGAACTGATGAGCATGCCAAGGTTGAACAAGCATGACCTGTGTCCTAGAATCACTGAGGCAGAGGTGCAGAAGGCGGGCTACCTCCCCTCAGGGCCTTGCTGAGCACACAAACATGCGCATTCAGACTCCGGGTTCGTGCAGCAGTGTGTGCCCTTGTGCCTGCTACCTACGACTGCATGCATGCACATGGCACACAGGTGGGACTTGGGATCAAACCCAGGACCCAAGACTCCTCCTCCAGGCAGCCTGTAGCGTATTTCAGCCTTTGTGAGCCGCACAATGAGACAAAGCCCGGACTTTTCCCACCCTGAGAAATGAGAAGCACTCTTGGGGCCACGGAGAGCCAAAGCACTGCAGGGGCGAGGGATGGGTCACATCCAGTCACTCTCCTTCCGTCCTCACACCTAGGAAGCCCACCCTTCCGCTTTCCCACCTGCAGCCCTGGGAAGATGGTGCTGGGATGGCAGAGCGCCGCTTCCTGTCTGACACCAAATGTAGATTAGATTATCCCATTAACCCTCCCAGAGCCCTCTGAGGGGCTACAGTCCCATCTTTACTTTACAGGTGCAGAGGGTGGCTTGTGCCAAGTGCAGTGGCACACATTTGTAATTCCAGCACTCTGGAAGGCTTACGCAGGAGGAAAATGACTTCCAACCCAGCATAAGCATAGCAATTTAGCAAGACCCTACCTCAGAATAAAAATGAACAACGGTGGAGATGCAGCTCAGTGTGAAGGCCCTGGATTCAATCCCGACTACTGCCAAACTTTTCGACAAGATAATTTGCTCAGACACTGGTGGTTTCCACAGCAACCAGAATCAACCCGGCTTATTCTAACAGCAGTTGGGTCCTGTGGGTGAGACTGAGCTGTGCTCAGGTCTGGACCCCAGGGTGGTCCATGAGGCAGGCCTTGGCAATCAAGGCCACAGGTGCTCTTCATCTTGGCCACCAAAACTCTCGGCCTGGCTGCCTACCCCTAATGACTGGTTCCTTCCATTGTCCTCCAGACCTGGCAGCAGTGGTCCACCATCTGCCTTGACCAGCCCTATCACCGCTACTAGCCCCCACACAGTTCTTTCCAAAGGGTCTCTGGACCAAATATGGCTTTGAAGTCTTGACTCTGTGCTGTGCCCAGGGACACAAGGGAGCTGGACATGAATTGGTCACCTGGCTGTGGAGCACAAGATGGAGTGCAAGGCTCAGGCAAAACTCATTTCCTCATAGAGCCTTGGTCCAGGTGCTGGGGGTAGACCTGATGTCCTTCAGATGGCCCAGCCAGCATCCTGCCTTCTGATGTTTAGCGTGATCTTTGGATGAAAAGGGGGTTCTTCACGGCCTCCTGAGTCATCTTCACTCCCTGCTTGCTCAGCAGAAGCCAGAACCACTCTAGTCTCTGTTGCTGCAGGATTTTGCAGGGGAAGCCCTGGACCTCCTATTTGATCAGTGACACCTCTGCCCCAAGGGCTCAGGGCTCAGCTCCAGTGCCTGCTTATCGACCTGCTATGTAGCGCTTGTGCTCACTTGTGCTCATGCAAAGAGATCTGGACAGCTCCTTGGGCCCCACCTGATTTCCCTGGGGTGTGCCACACGTCCTGTAGAAGCCCTGGCCCTGCACCACCCAGGGGAGATACAGTGTTTCGCTCCAGGTCCAGGCAAGGAAAAGAGAACCCCTTGTGGATCTTCTCTCCTGGCCAGAAGCAGCTCTGTATTTCTCTAAAACCATGCTTGAGGTATTTAAATAGAATTTGGGAGCAGGAAGAGGTGGCATGAAAGTGTGTTCTGTTCTATCCTAGTTAACAGGAATTGGGGGGTTCAAAGAGAACGAGGCTGAGGGCTTCACCCCTCCGTGTGCACCCAGTTTTCTTCCCATCCCTTCCCGTCTCCTTGGGAGTAAACAAATCCCCTGGCAGCACAGGATGCCACATTCCTGGGAAAGACAGGAGAAAGAGGGCTAATGGAGCATGAAAGAGGGGACTTCTTAACGCACACTTGCAGTGCACGATTGCATTCTTCATGGGGACTTGGTGCACACTCTAACACAGCTTAGTTCTTCTTGCTCCTTTCCTTCCTCTCTCTGTTCTTCTTCCTCCGTGTCCTGGTCCCTTGCCCAGTGAGTAAGACGTCAGGTCACTGACTAGAACCCTGGTTGTGAAGGAGTCACTGAGGGGCGGGGGCAGCAAACACCTCCTTTTTGCAGTAGGTCTCCAAGACCCTTTTGTCTCACATGGCATGAAAAAGAGACAGAGAGAGAAAGAAAGAGAGAGAGAGAGAGGGAAAGAGAGAGAGAGAGAGAGAGAGGGAAAGAGAGAGTGAGGAAGGAAGGAAGGAAGGAAAAGAAAGAAAAAGAAAGAAAGAAAGAGAGATGGCATCATCTGACAGCAGCTGCAAGGCCCTCTGTCCTCACACTCTCACCCTGCGGCAGCCCCTAACAGTCATCCTCACATCCCAGCCCTCACAGAAACACCAATTATGTTTCTCACTGCAAAAGCCAGCAAACTATCACCTCCTTCTGGATGCATTGTCATTCCCAGCAGCCATCCTGCCTCTGGTAACCTTCCGAGCACTGTACTGTGGCCCAGCCTCAGGCAAAGTCCCCTGCAGCCCTCCACATCAGAGCCTGGGTCCTGCCAGAAGGGCCTTCCAGAGACTTCAGATATTGCTGATTTCTCCATCACTGTTCAAAGTCTCTGTGCCCCGGCTTCTCTGTGGGATGGGACCAAGTGAAGCAGCTAGGATTTGTGGCTGTCCCCTCCCCTGGCCTTCAAAGGACAGCTCTGTGAGCACTCACCCGATCTTCTCCTCACTCAGTGAAGAGAGCTTTGCTGTGTGGAGAGACTGGACTCACCTGCCTAATATCAGGGGAAACTGTAAATGGAGTACGTAACAAAGGAATTTTAGAGGCTCGAGAACCTAGATGCCAGAGTGCCATTTGGAGTCAAGAAGTCATGGGGCTGCTGGGGAGCAAAATTCCCTGACAGGGTGTGATGGGTATCGATGGGTGGTGTCTGAGCTTCCAGGAAAAGAACCCTGAGTGGATTCTAGTGGCTTCAGTTATTAGGGTTTTTTTTGGCATTTATTGTCTCTTTGAAATATTCGTGTCCTCATACTCAGGCACTGCCCCTGGCAATGTCCCTCTCCCCCTCTAGTGTCCCTCTTCTGTACACTCTCAGGGAGTCCCCACCCACTGACACCCCCTCCCATGCTTTTGTCCTTTCTCCTAAAGTGAGGCCTCCATGCTGGGACACCAAACCTAGGGTCCAACACCTGCACTCCTCCTCCATGGCTGGAGTAGCTCAGCGTGCACCTGGTGGACGCCACAGCAGGAAGCTAGGGGTGGCTGCATGCTCTCCCTGCCCCCATGGTGCCCACGTCTCATCTACTGGCAGTTATTGATTTTACCCAGGCTGCCTCAGCCAGCCTGAAGAGCCTGACCTGAAAAAAGTAATGAGTACCCTCACCTCCCTTCCACCCAGCAGCCCTGCAGGTGGTGGCCCTGGAAGGACACAGGTGGAGGCAGTGAAAGCCTGGAGTGTGCCCTGGGCACTATTCCAGGTGGTTGCATCCTGGGGAACGTGGCCTAGGCTGTATAAAAGGAACACGTGATGGGGACACACCCTGGGAATGCATCCTGCAGGGTAGCACAAGACGGAAAGCGGGGGCTGCAGATGTGTGACCAGGTGGAAATGCCAGCACAGAATGTGGCTTTTCATGGCATCACTTCCCACATTACTGTGGGTGAGACAAGCTCCCCTGTGCCACCCCATAGCTCAGGGTTGTTATGGTCCATCTCTAGTTGTCCCCCCCAAAGCCTCATGCAATCATGAGGCATGGCTTCTATAGACTGAGACTTGATTTGTGATCCCTGGGATTGTGTTTTAGTACTGATGGGATTATCGGTCTGAGTAAGGCTGAGAGTACAGATGTAGTCTAGGGCGGATATCCTAAGGCAGAGAGCCTGAATGCAATATAAAGAGAGACAGACTAGAGCTGTTGCTGTTGCTCTCTGCTTCCCTGTTTGGTTGGCTACCTGTGCCACCATTTTGTTGCTATTCCACCACCATGAACTGGATGCTCTCTGCCCTGTTCCACTCAGCCTTGGGCCAGGCAAATATGGACTGAAACCTCCATGAACTGTGAGCTAAATAAACCTTTCCTTCCCTCATTTTGAGTGTCAGGCATTTGTCCAGGAACAAGTAAAAAGTAATTAAGACAGGGTAAAACCTCAGACCAAAAACTGGTGGTCACCACAGCTTCAAGCATAGTATTTGTTCAGTGGAAACCCACTGGAAGCCTATCTGCTCTGGGACTGAATGTTTTTGGTGTCCCAGTATGGTACTCACAGCACACAGGACATATAGATTGCCAGGTCGAGATGTTAGCCCTCGCACGTCCAGCTAAATAAGAAAGGAGCGATCATAATACGGGATTTGTGAAGCAGCCCCTTGGAGGAGACCACACTGAATCCCAGCCTTGAAAGAATAGGAGGATAACATGTACTGGTGCGAAGCATAAATGCCCCCAATAGATGCATGAACATGTACACACACACACACACACACACACACACACACACACACACACACATGCATATGCACACATAGGCATACAAAGTGGAGTTCAGGTATTAACTAAAATTGAGGCAAAATTCGACGAAGCTTTCTGTCAAGCCCAAGCTCATCGTCAGCATCCTCTCCACCTCCCCCTTAGGACACAGGCATCACTGCCTGGCATCACAGTCTGGTGTTGCAGCACCATCACGGTACCTGGGGGGTGGTGGCTCCTCCATGATCATGGGCCCAGGGAGTAGGAGCCTGGAGCTGCTGCAGAGAAGATCAGACCACACAGCCACCTCTCAGCCCCCGGTCTGCAGACCAGGAAGGCCTGGGCCTTTTGGGAAAGGGCATTCCTGCTAGGGGACCGCAAGTGGCAGGCCTGTCACCCGTTTCCCCCCTCCCGGCTGAGCTCTAGGGTCTTCTGTTTTGAGCACGTCATTGTAAGTATTTCAGTGTCAGGCATGGACTCCTGACACTCCCAGCTGCCACATGCTCTCTGCCTACATCCTGGTCCCAAAGCCGTGTGAGTTTAGAAGGTGATTGGCTCATGGGGCCGATACACTCACGGGTGGACCAACCTGCTGATGAATCCATAGCTGATTTTCTATTGGGACTGGCCAGGAGGGGCAGTCCCTGGAGAGTGGGCTGCAAGTGGGGGTCTCCTTCGCAGCGCCTCTTCTCTGCTTCCTGTTCACCCTACTTCAAGCTACTTTCCTCCAGCAAGCCCCCTGCAGTGCCGTTTCTTCTTTGGAGCTTGTTGACCTTGGACTGTATCACCAAGTCAAAGTAAACCTCTCCTCCTTTAAGCCGTGAGTGTTGGGTATTGCCGCCCAGTGATGAGAAAAGTAGCCAAGGCATGTCCTTTTCTAGAGATGCTGCCCGTGGCAGAAATGGGACAGAACACCCTGGCTTTCCCCCCGAGCATCTCCTGTGCCTCCCTGCAGCCTTCCCACCGCAAGGCAGGCAGCCTGGAGTCAGGGAATTGACTCTTGGGGTATAGAGGGGAGAAGCCAGTGTGCAGAGGCAGGAGGAGGCAGAGGAGCAGGGCCAGGCAAGGAGGTCAGAGTCAGCCAGGATGAAACCTCAGCACTTTGGGAACTTGACTATTTTTAACCTATAATCTTTTCCTTCTAGCTTCCCCTTAGAATTTATAAAAGATTTTTAAAATGTCACCCTGTCACCACAGAGATAAGAAGAACCAAGAAAATAGGATTTTACGGGAGCATCAGGGACCTCTCGGGGCACCACGGGGTGGGGTACGCTGGATTGGCAGGAGCTCTCCAGGGAGGGCGTCTCGGCAGCTCCCATGCATCTGGGAGACAGCTCTTCTCTCCTGCAGTTCTCCCCCCTCCTTGCTGTGCTTCTGAGCTCCAACACAGAGATGTTCAGGATCTTCTGCTAATATGACAGTCCTGGGTCCCCTCTCCAGGGCCCAGCTGTCCTCCCAGGCCACCTCCTCTGAGCCAGTGTGGAGCGCTGAATGCCAGCCCCAAGTAGCAGCTGTTCTCAGACTGATTTCTGCGATGGGACGAGACACAGAAACCTCAGTGGCTGGATCCCCTGTTCCTGGTCTAATTTTGAGATCTTAGAGACCAAAGGGTAACAACTAATGGGTTCCCCAGTTTCAACACCTGGAGGGCTCACAGCATTACCCAGACGGAAAACAGATTTGCGTGCATGAGTGGTTGGGCTTAGAGGTGGTTGGGTGCACCCCTCAAGGCTTCATACACCAGACATTTGGTCCCCAGAGGGATTAGGCTGAGGGGATGGGGCCTCTGGGAGAGTCAAACATGGAGGGAAAGAGAGGAGGATGTATAGCACCTTGGGCTACACCAGCAAGAAGGCGCTCACCACGGTAAGGCAAGCCTGAAATGGTAGTGATCTGGGAGACTGAAGCAGGAGAATCACAAAGTTAACCCCAGCCTTGACAACTTAGTGACTTAGACTCTGTTTCAATAATAATAATAATAATAATAATAATAATAATAATAATAATAATAAAGGCTGAGATGTAGCTCAGTGCAAAGGTCCTGAACTCACTCCCCAGTGTCTCCCTAAGAAAGCAAAAAATAAAGCCTTCACCAGATGCACCCTTCCTCCGGAAACAGGAGCCGTGAGCCAGAACAGACCTCTTCTCTTCACCTGCTGCCCACTCGGGGCCTTGTATGGCTAGCAGAACACAGGTCAAGACACCAAGGGACCACCTGGAGCTCACTTTAATCACAGCCTTGGCAGGTCTTCAGTGGATGCCAGGTCCTGTCCTCAGTACCCCGTGACTGAGCTGAGTCCCCCAGAATCCTACCCAAGAAGAGCAGGGAGCTAGCTGTCCATGTGGCAGGCAGGGACTCCCCATCCAAAATCGCACACCAGCCGAGTGGCAGGACCACAATTCCAGTGCTGCTCATGGTGGCTCTGAAACCCATGTGGCACCCAGCGCTGGACCCTCTGGACCCTCTGTCCTGTTGTCCCCTCTCAAGGGAATTTACCTTTGTTTCTGCTTCTTTTGACACCACTGCCATCCTTGAAGTGATGGCTTCCTTGATAAAGTCATTTCTGAGCCTCACCTTTCCCATCCCACCTTTTCTTTTGAAGCATGGCCTCCAGTAGTTCAGACCAGCCTTTAGCTCACTTTGTAGCCTATGCTGGTCTCAGACTCCCTGTGATCCTCCTGCCTCAGCCTCCTGAATGCTGGGGTTATAGATGTGTACCACCACTGGCCACCATTGCTTTCTTTTTAAAAATACTTTCTTCTTAAAAAAATGCATATATGATAATATTGTTGTTTATAGAATCAGAAAAGCAGGCAGAAGAAAAAAAAACAAAACAAAACACTCATATATTTGTCTCTTAAAACTGTCAACACCCTGTCATGAAAGAAGTGAGGTAAAGCTCCTGCATATCCAGGCATCATGACTATTGGGTCATTTAGTGGAGGCAGAGGCAGGCAGATGCCTACAAGGTTCTCTCCATATCTAAGATAGGACAACCAATATTTATAACACTGATGAACCATTCATCATTTTTTATACAGGAAGGCATGCAATGTATTTTATAACAATTTCAATTCAAAATCCCAAGGCACGTGTTCATGTGTGCACGTGTGGATGTGCCTTTGTGTGTGTGTGTGTGGCTAAGTTGGTGCTGCTCACATTGGCCAATGCTCGTCCACTGCAAAAGTCACCTGAGTACAGCATCTTGTCACTCCATGGTGCTAGGCAAAGGAAGCTTTCAAAAAGTCCCATTAGGCAATAGGGTGCATAATAATAAATAAAACATTGAATCTCTGGTGAAGTGTCAGGGGTGGAAGCATTTGGAATTTCCCTGATGCTGATTATGGTTGTCTTTGAAATACATGTGCTGTGACGCACCGTGAGCTGGCTTCAGGGCTGGGTGCAGATGATGTATGGGGTTGGCCTGGTGGCCAGGACTCTGGTGGGCACCAGCTGGACCCTTCGCTTTTATTAATGATGTGGAAGACAGAACAAAAGTGCCATTAGTTTAAAGCACAGGTTTCTATAGTATCTAGGAGACCAAAATATTGAAGCAATTCACCCTTGCTTTTGTAGGAGATTTCTAGTCTTCTGAAACCATTTCAGTCTTCTTCCTACCTCCTTTGGGTGAGAAAATATTGTAGGTGGCTGGTCATGGTGGTGCACGCCTGTAACCCAGGTATACTCAGAAGGCAGAGGCAGGAAGATCATCGTGAGTCCTAAGCCAGCCCAGGCTACATGGTGAGTTCAAGGCCAACCAGAGCCACATAATGAGATCCTGTCTCAAAAACATAAGTAAAGAGACATTGCAGGGGTCACTCCCACCCTATCAAGAACTCCAGCGTGAAGACGACAGGAACTTGCGGGCACAACCAATTTCTGGCTCAGATCTCTTTCTTTTTCAGCGCCTGGAATTTGAACCCAAGGCCTCTGTGCTAGGCTGCACCCCAGCCCTCTTTTGTATTTTTAATTATTTCAGCCCATCACCTGCCTCACCCAGGCCCAGTATGATCTTGCGATCATCTTGTCTGAGCCTCCCACAATACCGGGATTATAGATGCGTGCCACCATGCTTGCCTTAGACCCAAAATCTAGAACCTTAACCATGGATTGGTTTCACGCCACACAGAGAAGCAACACATGGACCAAAGAACATTTCCCTTCCTGGTTCAGAAGAAGAACATTAACTACTTTGTGATAGACCGTTGCTATGGGACTGGCCGATGGCCTGATCCCAGGCTGCTTTACGAATTTCAGTTATGCTAAATCTCATAACAACTTTGTGAGGAGCATATTCTTATGTTGTCCTCCAGACAAGAAAAGATGCTCAGCAATGTTAAATAACTTTCTCATATAAACAGCAAATTGTTTATATTTCCATTAACAGATACCTGTATTTATCAGTTCAATTAGAATTTTCTGTTCTTTAGCCAAGGAGTATGCACCATGCTAGGCACTGGAGATTCCAGGAGCAACAATGCACCTATCTCTGTCTTCATGGTGTATACGTTATAAATAGGCAATTAAAATGCAGAGTCAGGCAGAGCATTGTTACAGACAGAGGAGACAGTGTGAGCAATGATCAGGGGCTGAGAGGGAAGATGGTTCCCTTAATGAACTGAGAGTAATTGGCTGTAGCTGCACAGAGGATAGCTGTGTAGGAGCACAGAGTTGAGTGAGAGGCAGCTGGGAGGCCTCCCAGTGCAGGTCGGGTATGCATCCACCTCAGTCCCATGGGGACCACGGGGAGGTCTTGAGGGAGTGGGCAGTGTGGATTTATCTGGCCTTTTGGCACACAAGGTCCAGAGTGGAGACAGACAAACCTACTTGGAAACTATTGCAACAACTGAGGCAGAAGAATTGGAATGAGTCTGGTTGGAGTAGAGCTAGCGTAGAAGACAGATACGGGGCATTGAGACAGCTTTCCCCTCTTTGCACATTCAGCACCAAGGACAGCAACCAGCAGGCAAGCGCCTGGGGAACGTCAGAGACTGCTGAGGAGGGGCGAGGGTGGGTATGGATACCCCTCACCTTTGCTAGATGCAAAGGAGAGCTTCTTGCTCACACGTGGGTAGGAAAGCACCCTACATCAGCTCTGCTGTTGGCACGTGGAGTCCATGCAGCTAGCCAGGAAAGAGCTGTAGGAAACAATAGGAAAGCTGGGACAGCTAAGGGTTTTTGCACAGCTGGGGCAAATGGGGGGGAGGAACTTGGAAGAGCCTAAGGCAGGAACCATGGCATGCACATCTGCAAGGGTTTCTTTCTGAGAGCAGTCGTGGGCTGCTGGGTACCACCCACCTGCCACCTGGACTCATGATATGCCCCACATCCATGAGGCAGCCAGCACCCAGTGACAGCTGCCTGCTCACAAGGCCACAGATTTTTAACCCAGGTAGGCAGTGGGAGATGGTTCAGTGGTCTAAAGTGGTCTAAAGCACCTGCCTAGGAAAGCTTAAGCAACCGCAGGGACTGTGGTTCGATCCCTGGCACCACATGCCCCACCTCCAGGGCAGGCTGAGCCGGTCATAAAAAAAATAAATAAAAAATAAAAATAAAAGAATCCAGCTGAGGACTTGGAGGTCATAGCAGTGCCTCCTGCCAGTCAGTTGAGGCCTGGAGGCCACAACAAAGTCCCATGCAGGCTCACCTAGTGCATGTGTGCTAGAAGCCCGAAAGATCGGGGTGGAAGTTAGGAAGTCTATGCTAGTGGGATGAAGGACCCATGCTAGCACGCTGAGGGATCTGCACTGGAGCTAGGAAGCCATGCTTGAGGTAAGCACCAGAGCTCCCAAAAGTGTCACAGCCATCCCCAGCAACAGTGAGGTCTGGAGCTTCTCCAGCGATGAGGAAAGCAAAGTTCACATCAGGAAAGCCAATGCAACAGGCTTCATGGGGCTGAGCAGTGCTGCATCTTGCCTTCTGCAGCCAGGAAGTGATGCTCAAGATGAGGAACAGAGCTTCCCCAAAGTTCACTGGGAAAACCAGCATGACAAGACCCTCCAACAGAACAGCCCAAGAGAACCAGCAGCTTCCAGCCACTCCAAACGGCACCCCTAACAGGTTTCGGCAGCTTCTCCTGTTCTGCCTTTATGCTGCTGACAACAGCCCTTACATAGGCCTCCTGCACCCAGCACCACGCCAGTTTAATTCAACTGAATGTAACAAGCTTACCACCAGTTAGAAATCTACTACACAGGCAAGACCTTTACAGGGAACAGTGTTCCCTCCAAAAATGATAAAGGGAACCACTGTGTGACCCAGCAGTCCTGCTGCTGTGTATGGAACAGAAGGCACCAAAATGCATGTACAGAAGAGACCGCTGAAAACCTGTATTTATGTCAGTGCTTCTCAGAATACCCAAGAAACAGAGTCAAGCTGGGTATCTACCAACAGATGAATGGAGAAAGAAGCACAAGGTGTGTGTGCAACAGGATACTGATCAGCTCTGCAAGCAGGAAAATCCTGTCAATTGCAGAAGAAGGAATGCAATGGGAGGACTTTGTGGAAAGTGAAATAAGTCAAACATGGGAAGACAAACACCAAGTGTTCTCACTGCTAGGTGGAAGCCGAAAGGAAGCAGAGTATAAATCAGCGGTTACCAGACCTGGAAAGGATGTGGGAGGATGGGATGGAGAGGATGGTTGGTGGGTAGAGAGGAGTAAGTTCCAGTGTCCCCTAGTGCAATCAGCTATCCACAGCTGCCAAAAGCTGGTGGAATATTTTTAAATTGCTGGTAGAAAGGATTTGATTGCTCTCCACAAAGAAATGGTAAATGACTGTAGTTGTTTGGTACGCCAAGTGCCCTGAGCTGGTCTTTACCCCTTGTGTGCCTCTGTTGCAATAGGACACTATACCCTGTGAATAGGTGCAACTTCTATGTGTTAATTAAAAATGAAAGTGTATCTTAAGAAATGGATAGTGTGATGGTCTTGGTCTATCCAGTTTCAACTCCCCAAGGCGGGTCCTAGGATCTCCCATTACAAGGTGGCATAGAGTTCCCACCTGCTGTTCACCACTAACATCGTGCCCTGGGGGAGTGGGTCTGTCCTACTTGGTGCCCTCCTGGGCTGTGAAGATCTGGGATATGAGGAGGGTCCTGTTCTCTTTTTTCCTACAAAGTTGTTCAAAAGCTCAAAGCCTGGACAGCAGGGAGGAAATTTGGGGCAAGCACTCCTTGGGTAGACACTACAGCATGTCACTGGTGGTCTCTATTTCACTATGAAGGATCTTCAGACACCTTGGCTAGCACAGGAAGCCCAGCCCCGCATGAACCAGAGCCCAGCACTGATGGTCCATGTTGAGCACACCTGGTTTTAAAAGAATCAGAAAGGACCCAATGTCCCAGTCCTCCAGAGAGCAGGGTAGCTAACCCTACCCAGCCATGTATTCATCTGTAAAAGAGCGTCATTGCCCACCTCAGAGAAGCATTGTGACACTTTATGGAAAAGTGTCACACAGCTTTACCAGCCCTGTGAGTCCTTTGGCTCAGGAAAGATGGAAATGAGATGTGGCCAGGTGGAGTCAACAAAGAGAGAGCACTTGGTAGAATTGCATGGGACACAGGGGCAGGCGGCTCCAGGGATAGGACAGCCCAGGAGAGCACGGGAAAGCAGGCTGCTCCACAGAGAAGGCAGCACTGTGGTCAAGTGTAGGAAGCGCACACGCATCTCCAAGGAAACAGGAAACTGCATGCGCGTAGGAGGGTCATGGTCACACAATGTCTATGCTTGAGCATGAAGCCACCCTCGTGTGTGCATGTGTGTGTGTGTGTGTGTGTGTGTGTGTGTGTGTGTGTGTGTGATTGTGGACTTATCCTTATTCTGTGTCCAGAAGCTTGTTCCAGAGGAGTGCCTGGGCTTCTCTGGTCACCAGTTCTCACATCTTAGACACTGGCTGTCACAGTTATTCCCATTTCTTGCAGTAGAAAGCAGCTCTCATAGGCGTCCTTAGGGCAGGGCAGCCTTCCCAGACACCACCTTCCTCCTGGCCAGGCTTGTTAGCACACACAGAAGACTCTTACAGTGAGGCCACCCTCTACCCACCCACCCACAGCTTCACCCCAGTGAGAAACATCTTTTCCAGCCTGTAGGACACGGCAGGACGGTGGCAAAAGCACATAACTGGTCCCAAAGTCATCCATCCAGCGACCTGCACCACCAAGGACACAAGTGAGACCCAGGATAAGATGGGGGAGTCTAAGTGCTCACCAGAGAACTAAAGCTGTAAACAGAAGAGATTCTCAGGGCTGCTCCCAACTCCCACAGACCTAAGGTCCACTCCATTCTCACACTACTGGGTGCTGGTCCCTGATTGGATTATTGTAGAATCGCAGGGAACCCAGCCTGCCCCAACGTCATAGTACACAGATAGGCAGGCAAGCAGGCAGGTGGGTGGGTGGGTGGGTGGACGGAGGGACGGATGGACGGACAGACAGACAGACAGACAGACAGACAGACAGACACAACAGCTAAGTATGAAAGAAGATGAGAAACAGGACCCACCAGAGCCAGAGCAGGCAAGGCAATAATCTGCATGCCATAGCCAAGGAACACATTTTCCTGAGTAGTTAAATATTGAGAGCACCCCAGATCCACATAATAACAGGAGATTCTAATTGGAGACCTTGCAGAGCCAAACCATTGAGTGGAGCTTCCTGCTCCTATTTCTGATGGCAGGGTCAGGAATAATCAAGTTGAGACATCCTTTAGAGTGATTAACATGATAAAAGGTTTGAGCGTGTGCAATCAAGGGCAATTCACACAGGGGGAGGGGTGGGGGGTCAGGGGGCAGGGACAGTGGACCTCCACCACTCCCTGGATCTTGCTTTTCCCATGGGCTTTGGTCATGTAAGGGGCCTGCATTCACTGTCCTTCTTCTCAAAGAAACAGCTCCCTAGCTGTGGGCAGAACTTGATCTTTCTGAGCTTCTGTTTCCTCACTTATGAACACAAAGGTGGTGTTCTTGTGCATACTAATTCCTGTATTTATTGGTGAGCCCGTGAGCTACAGTGCCTGAATTCATTTTGCTTCATACATATTGCTTTGCAAAGGTAAGGACATTTTTGTAATTGTACAAAAAGGTGCACCCAACATACCCAGCTGGGCACAGGTGACAGCGACAGCAAGAAGTACGAGGGGGACTGAAAGAGCTGAGTTTACATCTTCTCTCTCCCTCACCCCCCACCCACAGCTCCATGCCACGATTCTATTAAATGCATGCATAATTAACCTGGTATTTCAGCAGCCCGTCCCCTCCATGAAATGCAGGGGCATTATCATGATATATTGTGAGATTCTGCTGATTTGAGGTTACAAAGTATGCAATTAGCGCGTGTCACTCCACACACTTACCTGAGAGTAGATGCTAACATTCATTAGGGTGCACAATGAAACATTAAAATGATAAAAGGAAAACAAAATCCCCCACATCCCTTCATTATTGAGTTCAGGGACAATAAGAACCTAATTGCAAAATTTCATTTATTTCTGAATGCTTGGCGAATAAATTTTTTTTTTTAAAAACGAAGCTGAGTGTGCAAGGCTGTCAGTCGGCAGTGTTCTCAGAGCCTGTTCCTTAACCAAGAGTCCACATAGGAAGAAATGCGGACCGCAGGGGCCGTGTACTATTTGCAGTATCCTAAAGAAATTCACAGAGTGTGGATGTAGAGATAAAACCCAGAGAACAGTAGCAGGCACAGATCACACGAAACGTGGGTACTGTGTTTTCATCATTCCCCAGATGTTTGTTGGAGGAAAACCCTGGCTGTGGCCCTCAGTACAGCAGGAGACCCAGGAGTTTTTGGGCAACGGGGCACAGCCACAGCTCTGGACTGGAGCAGCACAGCCAGCACGTGCACGTGGGCCTCAGCAACACGTCACGTCCTTCTTGTTCCTCAGGCCTACTGCACTCAGGTCATCCAGGGTGAGCTCAGCAGAGGCCTGGCCTACCCTTCAGTGGGCAGACCTGAGAGCTGGCAGTGCCCAGACATGATGAGGCAGGGTCTTCACTCCAAAGTGTCTGGAATCCCCACAACCCCTCCACCCAAAAAAAGAAAGAAAACAAGGAGCCCTGTTTCCAAAAGAAGCCAGGGCTGGGAGCCAGGAGAGGCCTGTTGAGTGCAGCCGATTGCTGTTTGAGAACCTGCGATGAGCAGACTGGTGCGAAAGGGCTTTGGGGGATCTAAACATCATTTGCAGGAAGGATCTCCTGGATGTGGCTGTCTGGCTTTGATCTCACAGACGAGCAGCCCTCTGTGGCCTGCTGTTTCTTACAGCCCCTCCCCGGCTAACGGGTAACTTTGATCAATCCTCCCATACCTTGAACCATAGATTTTTTTACCCATGAACTCTGCTCACATAGATACTGCTCCCGTGGCCACCAAGGACATTTGTGGGGCGTGGTGAAACCCCCTTAGCCAAAGCCAAATAGGGCCAAGTGAGTCTCGAGCTTCTGTCTCTCAGAGAGCAGGGGACAAATCAGAGAGAATGGTCCATGGCAGCTAATGGCGATTTCTCCTGTAATAGTGTGCACTGCTCGCTCTAGTCATGAATATTTAACAGGAAAATATGTCATTTGGATGAGGCCCCCCAGTCTGAAAATTAATATTAATGAGGCAGAAAAAGGAGACTCCTTTGAAGGCTTGGAGAGCAAGTGACCTATTTGGGGCAGCTCTCCCTCCAGCCCAGAGCCTGGGTGGCCTGTGCTGCTGACCCCCCCACCCCCACACACACACCCCATTTCTGAGCTGATATGCAGAGGAACTGACAGGCTAGTCCCAGGGACCTTGGGGCAGCATGAGGAACCGGCAAGGCCGGCAGGAGAAGGGACGTTGTCCCAAGTCTCCAGGGAGAGATGGGCACCAGCTGATGCCTATAGTGGCACCCAAGCCTTCAGCTTCCTAGGGAAGAATCTGAAAACGGAGGGTAAAGACAGTTCCTGCGTCCTCTAACTAGAAGCTGGGCCACATCTCTAAGGAGCAGACCAGGTCTCAAGAGGGCCTGAGATTGTCTGATATTAAGAGGCAGCTTGGGAAATGGGAGCTGGCTCCCAGGCCATGCCGCTACTCTGTGCAGGGAGAGGAGGGAGGCTCTCAGTGCAGCTCAGTTCTGGCAGTGACACACTCCAGGACTGTCCCAGGCCATTCAACCTCCGAGGCAGGAGCACAGGCGGCCAGAGGACATTGCTCCAGTGTCTCCCAGTCCCAACAGCATTCTCCCTGCTGTGTCTGCCCCAGATCCTAAAGAGCCAGCTAGGGCTGCGAGGCACCGTGCCAACCACAGGAAGTGGCCCTGGGCCCCAGAGCTCTGTGCCCTCCATGCATTCAGTGAAGGGCTGGAGTGGCAGGATCCACGCCGCCCACCCACAGCAGACCTTGCCACTGAGGCCCAGGCTCTAAAAGTGGGAAACAGAGAAAGCAGGACATGAGCTCTGCAGCTTTCCAAATCTCCAGACAAAAGGATGGACATCGAGTTACCTCCTCTCAGGGAATGTAACAGTCACAACGGAACACCACGCCTGCACCATGGCCATCTACTCCTCTGCTAATAGAGAAATGTATTCTCAATTATAATATTTACTGGCAAAAACGCCTAACAGAGTGCCTTGACAGACTCACCACGTGCGAGACTTCAAGGTTGAATTTTTTATCTAACCTATGGCACGGTGTGCATTAGCTCTATATGAGTAACAATGGGCATTTCAGTCCATGCGGGCTTTTTTTTTTTCCTTTTTTTGCATTTTAGGAAAGGGTCTACAGGTATTCAGCATCTCATTACTAGATTGGACCCGTAGTAATCTGCCTGTTTACAGTCTCCCAAGAGCTGGGATTATAGTTGTGTGCTACCATGCCCAGTCTCAACTGCTGTCTCAGTGTGCCCCAGGGGCAGGGCACTCATGGCAGACCCAGGGATCGAACTCCCATTTCCTGCACCTTCTTGCAGGCACTTTAACCCTCTGAGCTATTTGGCTGGCCCTTCCATGAGGGTCTTAAGAGGTGGCTCAAAATCCTGTCTACAGGCCACAAGAGAAAGGCTACTGAATTTCATCATATTGGGCATGTGGATGTTTGATAGGACTAGAAGAGGAAGATTTATATTCAACAACTGAAACACCTGCTCTCACTCACTGAGAAAATGATCCTGATCATCATCACCAATAGGAACCACAAGAAGTCCTTACCCGAGCCCTGGACAGTGTGAACCGCACTCCGTGTTGGTGGTCTAGGCCTAGAGAGTCTCCGAAACATCTCCTGTTCAAAGGTAAGGCTTGCGGATGCAGAGCGGACTGTGGGGCGCCTTCCTCACCAGGATTTCTTCCCGGGCTCCTTGCTGCTCGCTGCCTCCTGGATGCCACGATGGCAGAGACTTTTCCTCCAGCACACTGACCGCTCTGCTTGGAGCCTGCTGACCCTGGGCTCAGCCTGAGCCAAAATGAATGCTTCCTTTAAGTTCTGCGTGTTGGGAACTGTGTCCTAGGGACAGAGAAATGGCTGAGTCATTCTGTAGCTCCAATTCAAAGCCACCATGGGAAACAGTGACAAAGTGAAACCTTGTCTCAAAAATTAAAAAAAAAAAAAGGTTGTGGGAGTTGGATGTAGCTCAGTGCAAAGGCCCTGGGTGCAATCCTCAACGCCACATGCATGCAAAGAGAACCAAGAGTTAGCATTGCAGCCAGACGGTCAGGAGACGAAAGCCTGCAGCTCCTATGTAAGGTGGCAAGCATCAAAGACTCAACTGTGCTGAACTCCTGGAGGGCCGGCTCAGTACTTGTAGGGGACAGAATATTTGGGGGACAGGAAGGTCAAGGAGCAAGAAGAGCAGCAAGAACAGACCCTGGGCTGTGTGTGGGCTCCGTGGGGGTAGGGAGAGTGTCGTGGCTTGGAGACTTGTGGCCACAGGCAGCAGGGAGCAGGGCAGAGGTCCAGAGAGACCCTGCCTGTGTATACACCCCC
This sequence comes from Myocastor coypus, assembly GCA_004027025.1. Lineage (NCBI taxonomy): Eukaryota > Metazoa > Chordata > Mammalia > Rodentia > Myocastoridae > Myocastor > Myocastor coypus. The sequence goes on from PVJA010005678.1 coordinate 75,334, forward strand.
CACTACAGGATGCACACTCAGAGGTGAGCTCAGACCTCCGACTCCCCAGAGCCTCAGACAGGTTGCACCAAGACTAGAGGCCCCTGGGTGTGGCCCTCAACCTCTCTGCGACTACATCCTCCAGAAGTGGGACTGGAGCCCTGAATCGGGGAGACATGTAATTGTCCACAGAGCCTACAGATGGACATGGTCACCTCCGGACCTCTCTGGCCTCATACCCTCCCTGAACCTTCCCAGAGGTGTCCCTGCCTCACACCCTCATGTTCCCTCCCAAGGGCTGGGGGTGACCCTGAAAGCAGGCTGCTGGTCACTTGCCAACATGAGTAGGTCCTCCTGGTGGTGGAAGACGGCTACTTTTATTGACCCCCTTCCTCTCGGGAAAACCAGGAACGCCAGCAGCCACAGTGACATGCTACAAGTAGCCCACTGTCCTGAGGCCCAGGGAGTCCATCCGTCAGATCCCAGTGCTCAGGGGCAAGCAGGCCCTGGGTGCTTCCCCTCCACAAAGAAAGCCTCCATGTGGAGGTCACCTCCTCTCCTCCCAGGAACCCTCCCCAGCCTGGGAACTGGGACCAACTGGTGCCTCCCCTCCTACACAACCCTCAGGGTGCAGGTCTGCATCTCCTGCAAAATGGCTTCGACTCAGAGAAGATGCCAGGTGCTTGGCAGGTTTCTACCAGCAGTTTCTGGTCCACTGCCCTGAGATGCTTTCCTCTTAAATCAAAATGATCAGCACTGAGAAGCTGAAATTAGCCATGGCGTGAGACACCTGCACCATGACAGGGAGCAGGGGCGCCTTTTGGAGCTTCTAGAAATAGGCAGAGGTGACGCTTGAGTAAAAGTTACATCCTTGTGCTGTGGGACAAGGATGTGACTAAGAGTGACACCTCCAGGAGCTCAGAGACCCATGACTCACCGTCATGCTTGCCCCAGGATGACCTGGAGCACTGCAGTGGGTTTTGGAGGGAGCGAGTGGCTCCAGGAAGAGCCTACAGAGAGCAGGTCTTGGGGCTCAGGCAGGCACCCAGCCTGCAGATGGCCCTGGCTGGCAGCTCTGTGAGGTCCTCCTGTCCCTCTCAGCCTTCCCTCCCCAGCTAGGCCCTCGTGACCCACCAGGAGCTCCTGTCATGATCCCAGGAGGGCTGCCGCCCCTCAGAGCACCCAGGGCTAGGACCCTCAGTGGGTGTCCACACTGCCCAGCCCTGGGTTCCTGCCCCTGAGAAGCTACCCCTGCATGTTCGTCCTCCTGTGCACTATAGGCAGAAAGCTGAGTGACCTCCAGGTGCCCAGCAGGTAAGGGGCTGTTCTGTCTGGTTTGGGCACAGCTCCCCACAAGGGGCTTCTGACACAAGCATGGCCCCAGTGTACGCATCTGCCCCCCTTCATGCCCTAACCCCCAGAGTCCAGACCCCAGGGCAGTGCAATAGGGCATGCCAAGGATCCCAGACACCCCGAATGCATCCCCAAAATAGAACAGGGTACTTAAGACAGGAAACAGGGGGGTCTCAGACTCTTCCTGGCATGGGGGTCCAATGTCCCCACCACCCCTAGGTCACTCATCCTCCAGAAACAGGTGACAGCCTTGAAGTCAGAACACCAGGCACCACAGTCCTGAGGCTTGTTGCCTAGGCTCCTGCTGCTGCCAGCCAAGGGGCCGGTGTGGGGACAGGGAGGAAGTTTCCTAGACAGCAAGGGCAGGAAAGTAATGGGGACAAGACCACCCCAGGCCCCCAGCATGTGTCCCACCCAGTGTGGCAGGTGGACAGGCCCAGCTCCACCTCCATGTCTGTGACCACCAACCAAAGACTGGGATCTCAGGGGGCCAGGGCCCTGCTGTCCTCTGACCTGGCCAGGGGACTAGAGGAGTTGTCCTTGTTAGGCGGGAGGAGGAAAAAACAAAGGCACAAGATTCACTGGACAGGCTTGATGCGGGACAAACCTAGGAGGGCCTGCCCTGACCCTTAGACCAGGCTGGCTGCTCTCGCGCAGGCTGTGAGGGCTCTCGCAGCATCGTGAGCCTGAAGGGGGCGCTGTGGAGGCAAAGGTCAGCATAGGGCTTCGGAGAGGGGAAGCTTAGGGAGAAGGAGCTGTGGCCACCTGTAGGGAGCTGGGCGAGGGAAGCTGGGTGCCCCTGTGCTCGCTGGGACTTCTTAGACTGAGATTACGCATCTTTAGCTGAGGTAAAGGCATAGCAGGCAGGGAGAGGCTTAAGGTGGGCTCTGGTCAGCCTAGGAGAGTGGCAATCAGACTCCCTCGGTCTCTGCTGCTCTGTCTGCTCAAAGGACTGGAAAAGTGCTCAGAGGGATCACTGGAGCCCCTGTTTTGTCTCTGATAATAATAATGGAAAATGAGATCAGACCGAGCAGCTAGAGGAAGGAGAGAGAAAGGGGGGAAGGGAGGGGGGAAAGGGGTAGGGGGGAGGAAAGGGAGAAGGGAGG